>JACEIK010006903.1:18646-32001 GCA_018107945.1 Datura stramonium
ATATATATTGATGATTATTTTAAATTCTTATCTTTTTATTTCATTTATTGCTTGATTACTAAATAACCCTTTATTAAATTAGGGTTATTACAATGGTTCCCACGATCCTAGTTGTGGAGGTTTTAGCCTCTCATAATTGTAAAATTGTAATAAGTATTCATAGACAAACACATAATTAAATACTTACAATAATAATTGGAAGAAAATCTGCTTTGAATAGTGTTGAACAAAATCAAGAACAATTTTAAGAACTAAGTGTTGATCTCAAAAATTGCTCTCCAAAAACTTGATAATAATTCACAAACAATTAACTAAAACTCTTCTCTCAATGTAATCACCTGTCTATTGCTCTCGCTTCTACTAAAAAGCATAAAAGGTATTTATACAAACATCAGAAACCTTTTCCTTAGCTAATAGAAAATTTTTCATATCTGGCGCCGACTCATCCTACGATTGGTCATATGACCCGTAATAGGATTGTATGTGTCGTACCTTGCTCTCGTACGTTCCTTGGCTGCTGCAGAATTGATTAAGTGTTGGCAACTGGTATGACTCGTATCATGGTCCTACAAGCTGTTCAATCCATCAGTGACTTGGCTCTGAGAACTTTGACATCTTTTGAAGTATTCTATGAGTGTTGTGGTACGCCTCGTACCTTGNCTTTGAAGTTAGGAAATTTTCACTTTTATTATATTTTAATTTAATTTATTTTATTTAGTAGAGTTTGTTTATTGACATAACATTAAATGACATTAATTAAATAAATGAAATAAAAAATATTTTAAAATAGATAAAAAATTCAAAAAAAATAAGAAAAAAGAAAAATAAGAATGGAGACCTTAGGGGCATGCCACATCAACATGCCTCTAAGTCTCTTATATATATATAAACACATAATTAAATACTTACAATAATAATTGGAAGAAAATCTGCTTTGAATAGTGTTGAACAAAATCAAGAACAATTTAAAAAACTAAGTGTTGATCTCAAAAATTGCTCTCCAAAAACTTGATAACAATTCACAAACAATTAACTAAAACTCTTCTCTCAATGTAATCACCCGTCTATTGCTCTCGCTTCTACTAAAAAGCATAAAAGGTATTTATACAAACATCAGAAACCTTTTCCTTAGCTAATAGAAAATTTTTCATATCTGGCGCTGACTCATCCTACGATTGGTCATATGACTCGTAATAGGATTGTATGTGTCGTACCTTGCTCTCATACGTTCCTTGGCTGCTGCAGAATTGATTAAGTGTTGGCAACTGGTATGACTCGTACCATGGTCCTACAAGCTGTTCAATCCATCAGTGACTTGGCTCTGAGAACTTTGACATCTTTTGAAGTATTCTATGAGTGTTGTGGTACGCCTCGTACCTTGATCCTATGACTCATGTTGCTTGTTGCATCTGGAGTTCTGCCAAGTCTTTAAGAATCACTGAAGCTATCCATGGCTCTGTACGGGTCATAAGTAGATGTTACGATCCCGTGGGTTCCACTGTACCAAGAGAAATTTGCTTGTGCAAATTTTCTCTAAAGATTTCTATGACTCCGATTCTTATTGGTATCATCTTAGTATGACTCATACAAAGAGTCGTACTTTTCCTTAACATTGTTTCAGCCTTTTGAGTTTTCTGAGTCTCGGTATGGCTTGTACAATCTAGATATGGCTTTCGTCTGGTGGTACTTGGTGATTTTACGTACTTTTATGAATCTTTGCACACATTTTTTTCCAACACCTATTTTCCCTGAAAACAAAGTAAGCACCTCATATCCATATAAACATACCCAAGCCCATGCTATTTTCTCTGTATCGTTCCAATTAATAATTAATAATTAAAAAAACAAAAAAAACATGTAATTTAATTAAAATACAAAAATTAAAAAAACAAAAAAAACGACGCTTAACTGAAAATATACCTAGGATACTACGGCCAACATCAATCAAAATTGCACCATAACTCAAATAGTTTTTGACCCTTTCGGTAAATCAAATCCAGCATATACACATCAAGTAACCACTAACCATGATAAATAAAGATCAAGATATGTCATCTAACTATTAGCGAGATAGTCAATTCATCATCAATGCTTTTCACATGGACAAGCGCGAGAATAAAAAACAAACCAAGTATCCTTACTACAAATGAAGTCCCCCACTCACGAATATATAAAAATATGAAATATGGGACTGAACCGTACGACCCTCATCCTCACAAAGAAGTTTCAAATGCGCGCATCGGATATAGGCTTGCCCTTATTTTCTCTACTCAGACTCTTCGAGATGGTTAGGCTAGGATAACTAGGCTTGATTCATCTTGTAATGTAGGCTTTGGGCTGGGTATGCTAGATATGAAATCTTTTTAGTAACTAAACCCTCGTTGGCACTAGATACATTGCTTGACTCCACTTTTCACTTTTTTTCACCGCTTTGCCTTTTAAACTTTTTCCTCCCTTTTCACCAGTTTTATGCAATTGTATGGGTGTGGTGTTTTCAAATTTTCATTCATTTTTCTATTTTTGTATTTCTTTCAATTTTTTCTTTTCATCTTTTGTCTTGTCACACCACACCTCATTTTAAACCTTTTTCTTTTCTCTTCTTTTGTCACCTCCTAAGAACTATGCACCCCTACTCTACCACCTTCAAGGATTTTGCCTATGTTGAGGATCACAATATTCAAGGAGGGACCGGGGCAAAAATAGGTTCATTATAAAAATGGGTACGGTTAATCAAAGAAAAATAATTCATTTAAGACTCCAAAATCAGGATAAAGGAATCATATTATTTTGGTAGGGTACTTTAAGCTAAAATGGGCTAAATGGCCTATATTCCTTTCCTACCAACCATCCTAAAACCTATGTAAAGACTAATGGGGCAAGTTCTAGATCCTGTACGCGGTATTGAACTAGGTATAGACCTCACTCCTCATGGTACATATGTTTGAATTTATTCTACCTGTCCAGTTTATACATGGCTAACTAGAATTACTCATTCTAATACACCAAATGAAATAAAAGATCCACGAAATCACGCTTTGCAATCAACAAGAACATAGTAACTATCAAAATTTTTTAAACGGGGTCAACTTTTCAAAACTTCAAAACTAGTGCAATTTATTGGTCAAGTAATCTAAGCTAGTTTCTAATTAAGCAAGAACATCCTAAACATTTCGATTTTACTAGATAGCATGCCAGGGAAAGAAACATGGCAAGAAAAAACCCTCGAGACGAATCAATTCCAAAATACAAGCACAACCCTTCCCTTTTTCTAAAAAGCATGCTTCATCCTTGAAGCATAGAATACAAAACAGAGAGGGAACATACCTATGGCTACTGAGTTTTACCTTCCATGGGTTGCCTCCCGTGCGGCGGGCGATTTCTGCAGATGCATGACACGACGTAGCTTTCATGATTCTTGAGGCATCATCAAAGGTACAGCCTTAATTTCTCTTATTTCCTCAATGTCCTCCCAAATATAGGTTTATCCTTTTCCCATTCACCTTGAGCCTTTTTCCATCTTTATTTTTCAAGCTCCACTACACCGTATGGGGACAAATTCACCACTCTATATGGTCCCAATACCTAGATTTCAATTTTTGAGATACGAAGCAGGCCTTGAGTTGCAGGCAAGGGATGACCGGATCACGGTATTGAACTCCTTCTTTGCAATTTTCTTATCATGATAGATCTTCATTCTTTATTTATAAATGGCCACACTCTCATAAGCTCGAAGTTGGAATTCATCTAACTTTCGTTGGTGAAGTCAAGTCACCAACCCATTGCTTTATTCCGATTTAAGTTTAGCTTTTTCAAAGCCCATAATACCTTATGCTCTAACTCAACCGGAAGATGACATGACTTTTCATAGACAGGCGATACGAGATGAACCAATGGGGGTCTTATAAGGCATGCGATAAGCCCACAACGCATCATAAAGCTTCCTAGATGTCTGTCCGGCCAGGTATTCAACTGTGTTATCGAATGGTTTTTATCTCCCTTTACATTTTGAGACATCCACTTACTTGGTGAGGATGGTAAAGATGTGCCACCTTATGCTTGACGCCACATTTCTCCGGCGGGGTTCTAAAGGGCGGTTACAAAGAGTGTTATCCACCTTCAACGTGATTGCTTTGGGAGTACCAAACCTGCGAATATATGCTTTTGCGAAATGTTGTGATACTTTTGCCTTCATTGTTAGGTAGTACAATAGCCTCAACCCATTTGGAGCACTTCCACTACCACCAAGATGTATTTTTATCTCATATGAGCTAACAAATGGGCCCATGAAGTCAATACCCCATACATCGAATAACTCAACTTCTAGAATACAAGTCAATGGTAACTCGTTCTTGCAAGTAATTCGACCACCCATCTTTGCTTGATCACGTGCCTTGGATTCAATCATAGGCATGCTTGGTGAATATAGGGATAGTAATACCAGTAATACCCATATTGCAAGATTTTGTGTGCAGTTCGGATACCACAATGATGACCCTAGCGGGGATGAGTGACAAGACTCTAGAATGCTCAACATTTCTACCTCGGGCACACACCTCCTAAATATCCATACGCACAAATGCTAAATAAGTATGGTTCATCCCGATAGTATCTCAGAGCATCAAATAAGAACTTCTTCCTTTGCACAGGGAGTCATATCTACTAGGATCATGTTGTTGACTAAATAATTTACAAGTCAATGAACCAGGAGAATCAAGTCTGAATGCGTATGCATTCATCTGGGAAAGAATTATCAATATTAATCTCTCTCTTGCTGCAGCCTCGGATTCAGTCTAGACGGGTGATCGGCTACCTAATTTTCGGTTCCTTTCCGGTCTTTCACCTCAAACTTGAATTCTTGGAGCAACAACACCCATGCGATTAACCTAGGTTTAGCATCTTTTTAGACATCGGGTACCTCAGACGGCATGAGTACGCATGAATGATCACCTTAGTTCAAGAAAGTATGCTCGAAACTTCTCGAATGCAAAAGACCACTATTAGCGGTTCTATTCGATTCTGATGTAGTTGTTTTGGGCTGTGTTGAGTGTTTACTAGCATAATAGATAGGATGAAAAACCTTCGCTCTTTGTGGACCAAGACAGCACCAAGAGCAACCACACTAGCATCGCACATCACCTCAAACAGAAGAGACCAATATGGAGCTATAATAATAGGAGCGATTGGTTAGTTTCTCCTCCGAGGAATCAAAAGGCCTTCAGACATGCCTCATCAAATACGAACTTCACCTCTTTCTCAAGCAATTTGCACAATGGTTGAGCAATATTTGAAAAGTCCTTGATGAACCTCCTATAAATCCTACATGCCTATAAAAACGAACCCTTTTACGAAAATAGGTTGTGGCAATCCGGCTATTACTTCAATTTTTGCTTTGTCCACCTCTGTCTCTTTTTCAGAGATTTTACATTGTCCTCGCACTATTCCTTCTTTGGCCATGAAATGACACTTTCCAATTTAGGACCAGATTAGTTTCTTTGCATCTATTCAACACTTTGCCCAAATGCTTGAGGCAAGATTTGAATGAGTCACCCATAATTGAGAAGTCGTCCATGAAGACCTCAATGGTATCCTCCACCATATACAAGATATCCATCATACGGTGCTGGAATGTGTTGTTGCATTGCACAACCCAAAACGACATTCTCACAGAAAGCAAATGTTCCATAGGGCAAGTGAAAATGGTCTTCTCTTGGTCTTAGAGGATATAGTAATCTACTTGTACCCTGAACAACCATCAAGGAAATAGTACCAGCCTCTGCTTGCCAACCTGTCAAGTATCTGATCGAGGAATGGCATTGGAAAGTGGCCTTTGCAGGTCCCAGTGGATTGAGCTTTGATAATTCTTGTATACACGCCATCCTGTTACTGGTCTTGTCGATATCAACTCATTCTTCTCATTAGGTACCACTGTAGTCCCACCTTTCTTTGGCACACACTGTACCGGACATACCCACTTACTGTCCGCAATGGGGTAACACTACATCAACATCTAGCAACTTGATAATCTTCTTTTACACTACTTCTATATTGGTGGAGTTCAGTCGTGATGCTCTATGCTTGGTGTGCAATTCGGCGAGCTAGATTTTGTATGTGCATATAGAGGATCAATGATGTCAGTTATAGTCCAACCAAGTGCCTTTTGTGCTTTTAATACAGTGATCAAAGCTTCTACTTGCCGATGCAGCCGAGTCGGCACCAATAATCAACTGGCAAATTATTGTCTTCACCCAAGAATGTGTATTTAAGGTGGGGAGAGTATGCCTTCGGTTCCAAAACTGGTGGTACCTCCACTTGTAAACTGCTAGTGAAGTCACACGATTCTTCAAGTTAAGGTCTAGATTTTTTAGTCTGAGGATTATATGACCCATTCCTTTTAGGGCATTTGCCAGTGCGTGTACCTCGAGACTCCATCTCACTCATAATTCATCAAGATAGTTTCTAGTGTCAACATTCATCATCTCTCCCATTGTCACTAGAAGCCTCTTGTCTTCCATCTAGAGTGTTCACAAGGTAGCTCCTTTGGTGTTAGCCTGAATGAATCCACGGAAGAAAAATAAAAAAAAAAATGTAAATAGGAAAATAACATGCAAGAAAGTTAAATACAAGCAATTAATCTAATCTTGAGTATTCCCTACAACAACATCACTTTTGATAGCACTCAAACACACACTTTTGGCAAAGTATGAAGTGGACATTATCAATAAAGAACCCACAAAAGAGGTTGGGGTCGGGCCCACAGGAAATAAGGTAAGAACTCAACTAATGCCGGTACTTAAACTTGTTGGTAAGTTATCTCCAAAGCCGGGGGTTTAAAGAAAAATAATAATAAATCAAGATCACAATTGTGGTTGTTATCAAAATTTACCAAATAACAGGTAAGTGTTCCAACATTGGTTCATAACTACTTCGGATATACACGCATGATCAATCCCAATGCTTACTTGTAGAGCCCGATAAGCTAGGGTTCATCCAAATGACTGGTTCGTCCCTATTGGATGACTATACTCAATCATCGGGTCAGGTCTCACGAGAGATTTCAAACTAACTGTTATCAATATGTCCCAAATTAACTTTTCTATGACCGCAACTCAAGTTATACAATGATCATAAAAATCAAGGCTTTGTTGTAATTCTCTTTCTAATGTCTACTTCTCTAGGTTGAAGCAAGTAAAGAGGTCGGGAAAGTCCTAACATTCCACACTGTTAAGAAACATTAAAGATGAAGATAATGCACTACAAACGTTTTAGCATTGGTTTTGAATCACTTCGTGTAACCCTATTTCGTTAATTCACAAGGTTCCCACAACCCTAGTTGTGGAGGTTTTAGTCTCTCATGATTGTAAAATAGTAATTAGTATTCATAGACAAACACATAATTAAGTACTTGCAATAATAATTGGAAGAAAACCTGTTTTGATTAGTGATGAACAAAATCAAGAATAATTGAGAAAACCAAGTGTTGATCTCAAAAAATGCTCTCAAAAACATGATAGTAATTCACAAACAATTAACTAAAACTCTTCTCTTAATGTAATCACTCGTCTATTGCTACTTTCTACTAAAAAAAATAAAGGTATTTATACGGATATCAAAATCATTTCCTAAGCTAACACGAAAATTTCCATATGCGGCGGCGACTCGTCCTACGACTGGTCATATGACTCGTAATAGGATTTATCACGGATCATACCTTGCTCTCATATGTTCTTTGGGCGCTGCGGGATTGACCAAGTGTTGGCAACTAGTACGACTCGTACCATGGTCCTACGAGTCGTACAATCCATCCATGGCTTGGGTTTGAGAACTTTGACATCTTCTGAAGTTTTCTACAAGTGTTATGGTATGCCTCGTACCTTGCTCCTACGACTCATAAATTCTTGTTGCATCTGGAGTTCTTCCAAGTATTTAAGAATTATTGAAGCTCCCATGGCTCTAGTACGGGTCATAAGTAGATGTTATAATTCGTGGGCTCCACTCGTATCAAGAGATTGCTTGTGCAAATTTTCTCTTAAGTTTTCCCGACTCTAGTTACGGCTCGTATTGAGAGTCGTGCTTTTCTTTCGCATTTCAGCCTTCTAATTTTTTCCACGAGTCTTAGTAGGGCTCGTACAATCTACGATACGACTGTGCGAGATTAGTACTTGGATGATTTTTGCACTTTACGCATCTTTTGCACATTTTTGGTCCAACACCTATTTTCCACTGAGAAAAAATAAAATCCTAATATTCATGTAAACATACCTAGCCCATGTTAGTTTCTCAATTTTAAGCGTCGAAAATGCGCAAACTCTGACACATCAATGCCCCAAGCGTAAAAAAGATTGCAAGTTTCCTTTGGTAAAGTAAGGATGTTGGAAGGGTAATGAATTTATTTTGTATTACGAAATAATCTAACTTATTTTATAAGCCTAGGTACAAGATACACATAAAAGTTAGAGACAAGGCTGGGAAAAGTACTTTTTCTTATTCAATGATGTGGTTGAAAATTCCTTGATACATTAGCTCTGAAGTTGTTCAATAAAGTTTGTCTTCAAATAACAATGATGTTTCTACCCAAATTCAAAACCTATTATAATTGCCCCAAAAGTACCTAAGATTAGACCCGAGGTTCAAGAGAAAATAGAAAAATATTTTGGAGTCATAGGGCGAGTCATCCGGTGACTCGTGAGGATCCACTTCATGAGTCATGAAGTGACTCATGAAGTGGAGGTTGATTGGTGGGAACTCGTGGCCAAGTGGTGACTACGAGTGGCAGTCACGAGTGTGGGTGACTAATGATTTGTGAAGTTGTCCATGATCATGGTCTGAGTTGAAGTGGAATTTGTGAAGACTTAGCGGATTGAGTCCACGAGTACGTCCGATGCCTCACGAGTCGGGAGGTCACTCATGAGGGCCCAGTAGTGTCAAATCTTCCTACATTTTAGTAAGAGTGTTTTCGTAATTTCTAAGCTCTAAGTCTAAACTACATCATTTTAAGCTATGTTAGGAGGGTTTAAGAGTTCTTAACCTATCCTAAGACATTCTATTCTTTGCATGCAAGATTAGAGTGCTCTTCGGAGATCAAGCTTGAGAATCCCTTAGTTCTTCCCCAAATGTCTTGGGCATTCAAGGAAGGGTGTGAAATCAGATTTACCCAGATATGGGGTTATGAATGGGAGTTTCTCTTCACTCTCATACCTAAATCCCTTCTCAATTCATGAATTCAAGGTGTGTGATTCCATGGGGTTTCAACCCAGTTGATGAAATTCTCTATGTATCTATCATGAGTCAATTCTATTCATGTTTCTAAAGATGTTTTAAGATTCATGGGCATATTTTATAATGATTTTGATTACAAATTATGATTTCAAAGTTTTAAGAATATGATGCCCAATTATGCAAGCTTCATGAAAGTTGAAATAATGATCTATGTTCTAAGTATGATGAGATTTCTAGTATTTAAAAATGTTTAAGAATTACCCATGTATGTATCCATGATTTTGACTATCAAGTCTATTTCAAGCATGGAAAGTTTGGGCAAACCCACATGATCTAAGTATGAGTTCATGATTTGACTAAATCTTATAATTTAGCTTACCACATGATTTCGGAGCCTAGACTCCCACTTTTCATCTTGTGGTATGTTTTGAGCCAAGGCTCCTCATGTTCAATTTTCAGACTATGTATACATTGTTATGATCCTCTTCGTCGAAAGGCGATGTTTCATCTTCGTTGCAAAATGATGTAGAGCATATGCATGTTTTTGGGAGTAGTGTATAGCACCAAGTAGGCTAGGAATTAATTTGCTCTGCTTTAGAACTTTGCATGCCGCATCAAATTCTTCAGATCCAAGGAACTATCTTGTGAACTCCTTTTTAAATATCTGTTTTCCTCAGCTCCTCCTATCTTTCCTACTTAACCCCAACAAGACTTTCGACGACTCTTCCCACTTGAGTGTAATAGTTGAGACCATGTAACTCTATCATGGTATGTCGGTTAATTGACGAGTCTCCCATTGTTCCTCATGATTTCGGTTATGCATGTTCATTAGTTATGATATTATATTTTCAACAGGTTTGACCCAATATTCAGTTTTACTTATGATTATCAGTTTCAACTTTGGGTCATTCGATTCAATTATGTTTAATCATGTTTTCAATTCATAGCATGCAAGCCTTACTCTCGGAATCTTATGATGTAATGATTTATGATATACATGTTTTCAGTTTTATATACTCAGCTGTTTTACTTACCTTGAATACCCAGTACATTCCAAATGCGACCGCATACTCTATGTTGTATCATTTTATGATACGGGCTCGAACGTTGAGCTCGGTCTCACTGCTAACAGAGTTCTCGGTGTTTAGCATATCCAGTCTTGCGGTGAGTCCTCATCCATCGGGACCTTTAGTTAGCCTTGTTATAATCGTCTTTCGGTTTTCCACTCTTCTAGTGAGCTAGTTCGGGTCTTGTCCCATCAGCTTGTCAATATGTAAAGACTTATCAGATATAGTTATGCATTCAACTTCCGATTTAGTGTTTGATATTTCATTGTTCGGATGTATTAAATGTTCGGACTTCCGCTATTTTAGAATTTAGTTCTGCATTATTTATGTTGAGCTTTAGTTATCATGTTCATGCCATGGTCGATTTGGAGCCATTTATGATTCTGAGTTTAATTTCTAGATCCAGAAAGCCTATGTTCAGATCATTGATACCTCTATAGCAAAATTTTTGTTTTTAGCACAAATTAAATATGTACAATTTGAAAGAGGGGCTTGAGGGTACTACGAGTATCAGGAAGTTTTGAATACCGGATGATAAGTTGGAATTAGAGTACAAGCTAAGGAAGAGAAAAAGGTATTGCAATATAGACTATTGAAGTATAATACACAATCTCACATAGTTTATGGGGTAATAACTTTTTACCTCTTACTTTTACGGTGAAGAACTTGCTAGAGGATGACGTACCAAAAGATCACGGGAAACAAGAACTTTCAAAGAAAAGGTATCTTGATTTACTATTTCAAGTATGAAGCTTCTACTTATTCTTAAGATGAACATATTTAAAAGACATGGTAACAAATTTACTTTTACATAACAAACATGTATCTGCTGATGTCTTATTAGAGAGTTTGGAAGATCTAAGAAGTACATGTCATTGATGAGGATAAGAGTAAGAAAAGAAGATACCTAATCATAGATGAGGATGAAATAAGTGATTAAGACACAAAAAGTGCAAGAAGTATAAGTTTAATGTTTTTTCTTTGACTTCTTTTACTATTGTTTAAGCTTAGAAAATTTAGTTTAGTGACACCAATAGATGTGTTTTGATTAAGGGTAAAAGCTTTCTTAATGCGTTTAACTTTAGGTTGAAGTAATGATAACCATACTTGTATGGTTTACCTCGACTCTGTTCTTCTTTATTATTTAGATATGAAGCCGGTTGGTTGTTTGCACCTATCTTACAAGAGATTTAGTTGATCGGTGTTTAATGTTTATTTCAATGTCGTGGTATCAAATGTATGCTACAAATGTTAAATGATAATTGGATTTAAAGCTTCTTTGATGTCAACTAGCCTATGCTATGTCATGACCTGAGTCTATAACCTGGACGAGACATAATACTTAGAGTTCATCTGGTAAACATAAGTTGAAGCTTTAAATAATAAAATCATTTAAAAAGCTAAATTTGATAAGAGTTCATACATCTAAAAATCATGCGAATTTACAGTCTGTAATGCAGAAAGCCATTTTACTAATCTTTGGAGTTAACGGACAAATCCCCAACAAAATCTAAGTCTAACTGAAAGAAATAACTAAAAAATAAATATCGTCATTGAAAGATGAGAATCACCAAGCGCAGCTGGCTGATATCACCTGGGAAGGAATAGACTAACAATGCTGAGGCTAGAACTGCGCTTGTATCATGATAAAATACAATATAGAAGGTATTCGGTCAGTACTTTGAATGTACTGGTAAGTGAGAGTAAATATAAACATGAAGAACACGTAATTGAACTATAATGACATGTAATGTAATTCCCCGAAAACTCAAATATTATACACAGGGACATAAGAATAGAAAATTTGCGAAAAATTGAAAAATCTATCACTAGGCACGGGGACGGGTCATTAAGTGACCCGTTGGAGGTGCCTATGAGTCGTGACGTAATTGAACTATAATGACATGTAATGTAATTCCCCGAAAACTCAAATATTATACCCGGGACATAAGAATAGAAAATTTGCAGAAAATTGAAAAATCTATCACTAGGCACAGGACGGGTCATTAAGTGACCCGTTGGAGGTGCCTATGAGTCGTGATGTGACTCATGGGGAGGCTAGGAGATAAGGGTTGAAGTTTTGGATAAGGGTACCCCACGAACGAGACCATGAGTCGTGGTCAGTCCCGATGACTCGTTAGGTCAGTCGTGGGGAGTGGCAGTGAGGAGATAAGAGGAGGAGGCAGTGTACTTGACGAAAGGACCTAACAATTCGTGGTTGAACACCATGACTAATTAAGTGAGTCATGGTCAGTTGGTAAATTATTGTTCAAGGTCGAGGCAGTAAGGTTAACAGATGGTGACCGTGAGTGGTGGCCACTAGTAACGACTAGTGAGGTGGCCTGCCAGGAGTCCCAGATGAAGCTTTGGACAGTGTACTTGACGATTGATGGAATGACTCGTGGGTGGTAGTAGTGAGTCGTTAGGTCCCTCGTGGTGACCCCTATTTCCAGATTCAGTATTTTCATACTTCAGGAAGTAGACCTAACGAGAGGTCCCAATGAGGCGTGGTCTCAACCAACGAATCGTTGAGTGACCCGTTGGGACCCCGTCGACCAGATTTCAGATTTTAGCCCAGGGATATTTTTATAATATCCTACCTATTTAGTCCCTAAACTATGTTGTTTTAGGTAAAATTTCAGAGATATTAGAGGGATTGAACAGTCTTCCCCTCATTCCCCACGTAAACTTTTAGAAACGATCGTAGTTTCCTCTTAAGAACTCTCAGGCAAGACTAGGGCTTCTCATCAATTGCATTAAATTCAAGCTTCCTTCTCTAAGGAAATTCAACTCAGGTATGTGGGAATTCAATAAGGGGATAGTTCTTCCCTTGTTCCCCAAAACTCTTCTCAAATTTCTTTATGAATTCTATCCTTGAGTTTCTGAATGCGAAGAGATTACATGTAAATTTTCTTTGAATTCGCGTAGAGCGATATCCATGATTATGTTTGGATATGATTTTCATTGATTCATGAATATATTGATATTATTTCCACAAGAATGAATTTTAGCCCTGCAGATCTTTGCATGTTGAGAAATTCTTGATAATGTCTTGTTTAATCAATGTGGAAC
>JACEIK010006904.1:26042-36345 GCA_018107945.1 Datura stramonium
CCACTAAGATTTAATTATAATTTATCAAAAACTTCTAAAACCGACTTCTTAACTAACACTTGAACTTGATAATTTGCTGAACCAGTCCCTGTGGGTTCGAAATTCTGGCTCTTAAAAAGGGCCACTATATTACTTGTATGACCGTGTGCACTTGCGTGTGCGCTAGAGCGCAATAGTAGATTGGTTAACTAAGGCGCCACACTTCCTACCGGTCAAGACCACGGATTCAGTGGATGATTATTCCAAGTTTTATATTTGGGAGTTGGTTCGACTTCATGGAGTGCCCTTGTCTATTATTTTAGACCGAGGTACTCAGTTTACCTCTCAATTCTGGGATTCTTTTCAAAAAGGACTTGGGATGCAAGTTAAGCTCAGTACAGCCATCCATCCACAAAAAGATGGCCAGGCACAACGAACCATTTAGACCCTCGAGGATATGTTGAGGGCATGTGTTATGGATTTTAAAGGTAGTTGGATGATCTTTTGCCCTTAATCGAGTTCGCCTATAATTACAGTTATCACTCCAGTATCCAGATGGCACCGTTTGAGGCTCTTCATGCTCGAAGGTGTATATCTCCCATAAGATGGTTTGAGGTTGGCGAGGCAGCTATGATAGGACCAGATTCGGTTCACGGGGTGATGGTGAAGGTTTAGTTGATAAGGGATCGGTTAAATTCCGCTCAGAGTCATCAAAAATAATATGTTGATGTGAGGAGAAGGGATCTGGAGTTTGATGTGCACAATTGGGTATTTCTAAAGGTATCTCCCATGAAGGGAGTCATGCGGTTCGGGAAGAAAGAGAAACTCAGTCCCCGATATGTTGGTCCTTACCGAGTTATGAGGAGAGTTGGTAAGGTGGCGTATAAGTTCTACTTGCCTTTAGAATTAGCTTTAGTTCATCCCGTGTTTCATGTATTGCTGTTGAAAAAGTGCTTTGGTGATCCAGCTTTAGTAGTCCCATTAGACAGCAATTGTGTAAAGGATAGCCTTAGCTATGAGGAAATTCCGGTGGAGATATTGGATCATCAAGTTCGGAGGCTGAGGAACAAAGAAGTAGCTTCAATTAAAGTATTATGGAGAAATCAACATGTTGAGGGAGCTACGTGGGAAGCCAATGCAGATATGATGGCTAAATACCCTCATTTTTCCCTACTGGCTCAGTTTCAGTATGTGGTATCACTTTTTCCCTAAACCTTTAATCATCTTTTCATGTTAAGTTCATGTGTACAAGTTTGTTTTATGATATGGTATATGTATTTTATGTCTGAATTCAGTTCAGCTATGTAGTTCTTTTTGAAGGTAGTCATTCCGTCAGTTTTCGGCTTAAATGACAGGTAATTGTATATGGTGATAGCTTTTTCTGAGTTCTCTGCATGTTTATAACATTCAAGGGAGAATGTACCCAAGGAGGAGATATTGTTATACCTCGAGAACCCAAGGATCAGACCCGTAAGTAAAAATGGAGAAAAGTTGAAAATTTACACCAGGTCATAGAACAACCCATGAGGTGGGTTGTGAGGAGTGACCACGAGTCGTGAGGGGACTCGTGGTCAGCATGGTTTGGCAAGGCCTGATTGAGGAGGCCACGGACCTGACCATGAGTCGTGGCCAGACCTCTCGACTCGTAAGGTCACCCGTGGTCTACCTTGGAGGTTTGGCAAGTTGGGATGGGCAGTGTAGGCCACGGAAGGTGACCACGAGTCATGGTCTAACATCACAACTCGTGAAGTCACCCATGGGGTCCCCTAGGATGTTTTGGACAATGGACTCAATGGACCATGGCCACAAGTCGTTCCCTGTGGCAACGACCCGTGTGGTCCCTCACGAGGACTGGCGACTAGAAATTTCTCTGTGTTTTAATAAGGGTGTTTTCATAATTCATAAGTTCCTAAGGCCTAAACTACGTCGTTTTGGATATTTTTCTGAGTGAGATAAGATGAGTTAAGTCCTTTATACATTCCCATTCTCATGCAAAAGCTTATAGAGATTTTTGGGAGATTCAAGGTCTTCTTCCCCAAATTTCCATCAATTTCCTTGTGGGTATTCAAGGAACCTCGAATGCAATCCATTCCCAGGTATGTAGGATTTAAGAATGGGTGAAATTCTTCCACACCCATGCCCAAATTTCAAATTTAATAATGAATCCTCCTATTCAATTCCATGGGGTTTTTCCCAAAAGCATGAAAATGTGATTTCTCTTTATGAGATTTATTGAATGGATTTTTAATTATTGAATTATGAATGATGGGCGGGTTTTACATTATTTTCTTCAAAATCATGTTTCAGTCTTTTAAAGAGAAAATGCCCATTTGATGAAAGTTCATGGAAGTTATGATTTATGATGAATACTTTCTATTTTGAGTTTATTGATGATGGGAAAAGCATGATTTAAAACTCCCATGTTTATGAGCATATTTTTGAATGAATTGAATATGATGAAGTATTGTGCAATTCCCACATGTTGAAGATGATTTATTATTTATGAGGTGAATAACGCGACTTATCAATTTATGATGTTGGCCGATGAAAAGGGCCTATGATTCTTGGCTAAGCCTATTTTAAAGGGATCCATGATGATAAATGTTATATTCTAGCCAATGAATCTTAATGCATGATGTTATTAATTTATGTATGAGCCTAAATGCATGTTTTGGAGAGCAGTGTCTAGCAATGAGCAGCCCGGTGTTCAAAGGACTACGTCGGTGTCTCATAACCACATGCCACCGTGGGTTTCTAATGATATATTTTATTGATCATGATCCCCTCAAATGTGATATCACGCCTAATGCACGACCCTCGCCTATCAAGCCAGGGTCGGCTCTGCCCACTTGAGTAAGAAAGTTGGAGCATCATGAAAGGCTCTACCATGATGGTGTCGGTTATGACGAGTCCTCCCATTGTTCCACATGTTTTATGCATTTTTATGATTATGCTATTGGTTCAAGTTATTTTTATGTTATGATTATGAATGATTTGATAGTCTTGAGCCTTATGTTTTAACACGAAGATTTTGATGTAAGCATGATTTCCTTCTCTTATATTATTTATGAAATTTCTATACTCTAAAATTTCCATCTTACATACCTTGCACACTCGGTACATTCCACGTACTGACCGCATACTTTATATGCTGTATCGTTTCATGATACAAGGTCCGGATCTCAGGCTCATCCTCACCCTTAGTCCATCTCAGCTTATTGGTGATTCCTCATGTTTTGAGGGTTGTTACAAACTTTCATGTTATTTATGCTTCATCATTGGTCGGGTTAGTTGGAGAAGTTGTCCCATCAACCCATCTTATGTATTAGAGGCTTTCAGACAAGTATGTAGTGCTCAACCATGTATGTGTCCAGTATTTCCTGATGTTATGCTATAATTACGTTTCCACTATGTTTTTATGATTATCTTTCCGCTTATTTGAATGAGATTAGTTGTATGCATGTGCCATGGGTCGACTTGGGGTCTCTCGGGGTCCCTTGTCCCGTGTCTATGATCCGGGTGTACATTCAGGTCGTTACATAGTAGGACTGAAAGGTCTAGGCCAATTCTTCACCGCCTCTATCTTTTGAGAGTCCACCTGTACACCCTCATTAGACAGCACATGACCTAAGAACGCTACTGAGTTCAGCCAAAACTCTCACTTGCTGAATTTAGAAAACAACTAATGATCCTTAAGAATCTGCAACACAATCCTCAAATGAGCGACATGCTCCTCATCAGTCCGAGAGTATATGAGGATGTCATCTATGAAGACAATCAAGAACATATCCAAATACTTCTTGAACACCTCGTTCATCAAGTCCATAAAAGTCGCAGGAGCATTCGTTAGTCTAAAATACATAACTATGAATTCATAGTGACCATACCAAGTACTGAAAGTTGTTTTAGGGATATCACTTTCTCTAACTCTGAGATGGTGATAGCTGGACCTAAGATTTATCTTTGAGAAGCACATAGCACGTTGAAGCTGGTCAAACAGGTCATCAATCCTGGAGAGGAGATAGTTATTCTTGATCATGACCTTGTTCAACTACTGATAGTCAATGCACATCCTAAGGGATCCATCCTTCTTCCGAACAAAGAGAACTGGAGCACCCCATGGGGACTTACTAGGCCTGATGATACCCTTATCTAAGAGATCTTTCAACTACTCTTTCAACTATTTTAGATCCGCTGGAGCCACTCCATAAGATGGAATAAATATGGGTCGCGTATCAGTGAGTCAAGACCAAAGTCAATCTCTCACTTGGGAGGGACTCCTAGTACATCATTGGAAAACACTTCTGAATACTCACATATAACAAAAACTGACTAAACATTCGGGGTCTCAGACGTGGATTCCTTAACCCAAACTAGATGGTTTATATAAACCTTGGAGAACATCTTCCTATCCTTGAGATGAGAAACAAAGCGACCTACAGGCATAGCTGAACTACCCATCCATTATAGGACTAGTCCACCCAAAAACCAAAACTCTACTGTACGGGTTCTACAATTGACCGAGGAATAGCAAGCATGTAACCAATCCATACTGAAGATAAAATCAAAGTCGGTCATATCCAACTCCACTGAGTTGGCTGAGGTGACTTTATGAAGAATTAGGGAAATTTTTGTGTACCCTTCGAGCTAAAATTGGCTCACCAATAGGAGTAGAGACTGAGAAGGGTTCTAACATAATTTTGGGACTAACTCCGAAACTAATAGAAACATAAGGAGTAACTAAAGATAATGTAGCCCCTGAATCTAAGAATGCATACACATCAAGATGGAATACTTATAACATACAAGCAACCACATCGGGTGAGCACTCCTGCTCCTGACGAGATGAAAGCGTATAGAACCTATTCTAGCGCTATTCGCCCGCTGCACTGAAAGAGGCGTCCTACTGAGATGGGAAAGCTACTGGAGCTGTTGAAGTGGTGGTTAGGGAATGAACTCTACCATCACCCTGTCTAGCCGAAGGATAATCTTTGAACATGTGTCCGGCCTTCCCACACTTGAAGCAACCATCAGTGCCAACCAAACACTATCCGAGGTGCCTCCTACCACACTTCTTACAAGCTAGAAAAGTATGCTCCCCTGTCATGCTCCCTGACCCCTAGATCCTGATGCTCTACCTCTCTAATCTCCTCGAGGTCTGGATGTGCTAGTAGATAAGGGAGTTGGGCTTAACGACCTCTGGTGGAACAGAGGGCGATGTCCACCACTAGATCTTTGCTAGAAATTCTCATGGCTACTTGTACTGGCCCTCTTGGCCTCTCTCTCCTTCTCCTTCATTTTCTCTACCTCTATCTACATGACATATTATCGGCAAGGATATATCTATATAATTAATCAGCATGGCGGTCCTGTACTCCTTGACCAACGAATCTGGCACCCCATTCACAAACTTGCTCATCGAGCCCTTGGATCAGCAACTAACTCTGGGGCATACTTGGACAGCCAGGTAATCTTCAAGGCATACTCCTGAACAGTCATATCATTCTACTTTAGATTAACGAACTCGACTGCCTTTGCTTCCCTCAACCCTCGAGGAAAGAACCTGTCCAAGAAAGCCGTAACAAACTCATCCAAACCAATTGGGACTGCACTATCTCCCCATCTCTCCTTTTACTGCCGGAACCAAATATGAGAAACCCCCTTAGCTGATATGAGGCCAAGTATGCACTATCCTCTCCTGAAACTCCCATCACTTGGGTAATCATCTGGACCTTGTCAATAAACTCTTATGGGTCTTTATCCACTTTTGACCCATAAAACTCAAGTGGGTTCATCCTATGGAAGTCATGTACCCTAGTTGTTGCTGCATTCCCACTCTAGTTCATATGAGCCACAACCTGCTAATTGACCTGGGCGGTCATAGCCTGTGCTAACATCTGAAATGCAGCTCTGAACTTGACATGAGCAACCTGCTCTCGAAAAGGATTAGCTGGAGCTAGTAGGGCTAACTGATGCCTGGCTCCATTACAATTGGCAAGGCCATTTCTAATGCCATTTCTTCTTCCACTAACTCAGTGGGGATGCATATTTCTACAAATGCATTTAGAAAGAGTTAGAGGAATAGAGAGATGTACTTTATCGGACGATATAGATCATGAAAGAAGGGAAATTTCCTAAAATTCCTAGTAGCCTCTTCCTCATAAGTATGGTGTGCTTCACACCCATGTAAAAGACTCTACTTAATGAAGCTTTTAGACACCCTAGGACACACCTAAACCTTCTTTGATACCATGTTTTTCATGACCCGACCTAGAACCAAAAAAGACTCTAGTCTAGCCCATGGCACATACATAACATGATTAAGAGCATAACTTAGCGAAATTAAAGCATGAACATAATATAAGAGGAAGTCTTCAACATATAGCATAAAACATAAGAAAAGGCTAACAGTCAAAACCACTGATCATCTACTATATAACTATCTAAAAGCCTTTAAATGTAAGATGAGCTGATGGGACAACATCCCCAACTAGCTCTCTAAGTCTGAAACTAAAAGTCATGAACAATAGAGGAATAAAAAAAACTAATGTACTCGAATTATGATGACTCACCAAGAATGGGATATAAATATATATATCTACGGTGGCACGTAGTTTTGAGACACGGGTCCTAGAAATTTCTGGCCTGCTCGATGCTAGACATTACTCCCAAAACATATATGTAGCTCATAATTATATTCTCAAAGATATATTAAATCATTTACTCGGGAGTCTTTACTCCAAAAATTTATTTAAAATTTATCATGTAAGTCTTGGCGAAAATCATGATAATACATACTTGACTTTACATGGGCTAGCCTAAATCATGAAATCATATATACTTGAAATAAGCTTCATAATTCAAAATTCATGGAATCATAAGTTAATAATTCTTAAAAATTCATGCATACTTTGATAATTCATCATAGTTAAAATCATGGGTTTATAAGCTTACAATTCATAAATCATACATACTAGGGCATAATCTTTATAAACTTGAAGTCATGAATTAGTAAGTAATTAAGACCCAAATCTGCCCTGATAGCCATGAAACATTAATTGAAATATTAGAGAAATGAAACCATAGAGATAGCATGGATGATTTCATTGAATTGGGTTTATCCCTAGAATTTTAACTTGGCATGCTTAGAGAATTGAAATCATAGAATTGGGATGACATTGGGAATGAGGGTGGAAGAATTTCCCTCATTAATAACCCTACATACCTAGGTAATTGACTCCTAAAATTGCCTTGAAAAACCAAGAAAGATTAAAGAGATTTTATAAGGAACCCTAGCCTTGATCTTGAGAGGACCTTCAATCTACTGTTGTTTTTAAGGAATAAAAAGTTAGGCTAGGTTAAACCCCTTAATACACTCTTTAAGAAAACCAAAACTACGTTACATACAATTTAGAAGCTTAGAAATTTATGAAAATCCCTTGGAAAATGTATTAAAGTTCCTGAGTTCCAGTCACCATGACTCGTACCAAGAGTCATACCACCCTACCACGACTCGTGGTATCCACTCGTCACAAGACATCCTCTTTCCCTAGTTCTTTGAATCTCCATTCATGGTCAGTGGGCAGTCTTTGCCCCGCCTGAGATCCTCCATCCTATGACTCCAAACCATGAACCATTACAGGGAACCACGAATCATGTTGTTACTTATCACATCAAGGTTATCTCTACAGAGGCTGACTATGACTCATGACCACGAGTTGTACCCACTCACCATGAATCATTGTGTGGACTCGTAGTCTAGAAAGTAAAACTTTAGAACGTTACCACGACTCTCCTGACAACCCATTACAACAAACAATGACTCCTGTCATGAGTTGTTCTGAGGAAAAATTGAAGATTTTCTATTGATCAAATTCCAAATCCCGGGTTTAGTCCTAGGAAACTTTAGGGTGTTATATCATGTGTGACAAGACCTAAGAAATTTACACACGAGGAGGAAATAGACCTGGAGGAGTTCAGATTTACTAGTACCATTAAGTGACCCTCATTTACAGCAAATGAAAAGTTTGATATCACAAGTACTATGATGTCTTTACATAGCATGAAGGGGTTTGTTCAATGGTTTTGCTAGAGAGGACCTAAATCAGCACTTGCTTAACTTAACAAGGATTTGTAAGGCATACAGTGTAACGACCTTGGCCCAACACTGTGAAGTATTATCCGCTTTTGGGCCTCGACGCACCATGGTATTTGTTTCCTAGGGTTTTTAACAAAAAAGGCACCTCACAGTATTAATTCCAGTCCTTTACTAAATAGACCAAGACTCTCCCTCTCTTTTCCGAACTGGGCTCACCCATTTGCTGTCAGCAATAGGGTAAACCACACCCACATTCAACCACTTGATGATGTCCTTCTTGACCGCCTCTTGTAAAGGTGGGTTCAACCTGCACTGATGCTTAATGCTCGGAATGCAATCTGGCTCTAACTTGATCTTATATGTGCAAAGCCAAGATGGGATCCTAATAATGTCGTCAATGGTCCCCCCAACGGCTTTTTTATATCTCTTCAAAATGGAGACCAAAGCCTCAACTTGCCATTCCTACAAGTCAGCTACAACTATGACCAGTAAAGTGTTTCCAGTTCCCATAAATACATACCATAAGTGAGATGGGAGTGATTTGAGCTCCAATACCGGAGGCTCCTCAATAGATGGTTTGGTTGGTCAGGTCACCCGATTCTTCAGATCAAGATCAATCTTATTTTGAGCATAGGTGTATGACCCCATACCAGCAAGTGCATTAATAATCTCCTCACCCCCATGGATCTCCAAAGCACAGACATCCATCAAAACTGCTGCTAGATCCTCAATAGTCACTAACTCATCAATGGGCATGATTGGAAGATCAGTTTCCACAACATCAATCACTGAGACCACCCGCATGTCATTTTGTTGTTTCATGGACCGGCATATATTGAATATCACCTCCTCATTGTTCAACCAGAATTTCAACTGTTTCGGTTTCCATATCTACAACAGCACGTCTGGTGGCGATTGTTCGCGTCCTTTTGAATGACTACACGCAAGTGCACGTGGTCGAACAAGTAGTAAAATGGCTCAAGTAAGCGAAGTATCGATCCCACAGGGACTGGACTAAGGTAACAATCTAATCAAGTGTCAATAAACTTTAACTCTAAAAATGCAGACAACAGTGTACAGAAGATTTTGNATATTCGACGCATTATACTCATATGTGGAATACCAAACAAATCTTCTTATTACATTTTATTCCTTATTATTTCTTTTGAGACATCGAAAATTATTGAAAACAATACTATTTAATATCTTGAAAAGAATAATTATATCTATAATTTAATTGTAAGATAATCAATTTTATATTTATTTTTTCTCCTTGAATATTCATTGATTAGCCATTAATCAAATTTAATACTCTTTGAATAGCCTTGATTGGTCGTCATTCTTTTTAATTCCTAATGTTACTTTGAAAAATTGAATTACCATTTGATAGTGAGTTAGTAATATTTATATCATACCTATCTAATGACTTTATGGTCGGATAATGACTTGAACATATGAGAGTCTTTGTTCATTTTTAATGAGATATATATTTTTCTTTCACCCTTGTTCATGGTAGTGATAAGAAAACATGCTAGAAATATTCTTCCTCCTGTATTTCATTACTGGATTTTTCCTCCTTAATGTATGTTTATTAGTTTATGTACTCTTAATTTTATACTTAAAGGGCTTGTTGAATTTCAAGGGATACACTGATATGAGATGAAATATCCTAAAGGTTAATGTCATTGACACACCTCAACCTATAGGAATTCTCTACATGTTTCGTGCTGAAGTATTTTCTGTAAAATTTTCAACACGAACTAGGACTAAAATTTATTCCAAAACTAGCCCAAATCTTATTCAAGTAGCACCAAATTTTAGATTTGAACCCCCTTCGACATCTTTTGAGATATCACCCATATGAAATGAAGTTTGTTGGGATAAATTAATTTTTAAAAAAGCGTGGATTTAAACTCCTTTAGTGGTTGACTATGGAGTTTCGACACTTCTATGTCAATACTTTCAAAATTCACATAATTACTTTGTATTTGTGATGCCTTTTTCACAGTGACAATAGGAATAATGAAGCTAATATTTCACTATAGATTTTGAGAGTAGATTTTATAAATCTATCTTTAAATATCTGCTTGACTATGAAATTTGAATGAAATTTAGTTGGTGTGTCTATTTGAAACCTCTATAGCCATTCTCTACTCAATTTGGACCTATTTCTTCTGATGAATCCTATCCAAATTCTCATAATTACTTCTTAGGTAGAATCTTTAG
>JACEIK010006905.1:0-21848 GCA_018107945.1 Datura stramonium
TATAGAAAATTTATACATAAAAAAATTTGAATACAAACCTGCACAAAATTGAACGACAGAAACCGCCTAATTTTCTGGAGTTCACGTAATTTTTTGTTCTTTTTTTATTTCACAAGTAGTTATGGTAAATAAGAATTCTGTACTTTATTAGAATTTTATTATTAATAGAACGGAATAATTATCACTTGAGTGATTTATGGTAACTAAATTTTTATTGGACACACAATTTCTAAAATCATTTACATTCAAGATTTTATATTTGTATTTTATTATATTTTACCTATGTTAAATACAATACATGACACATAAAATATTATCATTTTATGTAAATAAGAAAATATTGCTACTTAAACCTATTTTCTTCCAAATTATTGCCATTTATGAAATTTTTTCTTTTTTATTTAAATAAAGAGGATAGGGCTCACTGGCCCTTTTTATTAATCCAATGGGAAATCCCAAAGCACAAACAAAAAAACAAAAAAAAGTAGCAAAGTTAAAAAAATCAAACAGACCAAAAGATCCGTCCCAATCCAACAGAAAAAGATCAAAAAAGGAAAAAGACTAAGCTACTCTAATAAAAAATATGGAAACATCTAGTGGAGGGGAAGGTCGTCTTCTTTGCATTGCCGCTTCAGGGTGAGTTGCCAATGCCAGCTTCATATGTAATCTGCAAACGTTACAACAGTCTCCTTCTTTTATTAGTAAGGATTGCACCTGTCTGAAGAAGTCGCATGTAAGGTTGTTCCGCTTTGTCAAAGTTTTGAGAAATGACATGCTAGTCATCCCTTCCCTATGAGATTAGAGGTCTGTGTAACACTTCAAACTTTTGGGCTAAGTTTGAAACTGTCTAGGTATGTAGATAGACTCGAATCCGACTAAATTTTTATGGAAACTAGATGTTAAGATCAATTCTTAAGTGTGGATACTTCATTGGATACGAATTAAGGTAACAAGGAACCACTAGCATAAAATTGAGTTGAGAGCTTTCCTACTGATTGAGTTTTCATGTAAGTTCTTATAAGGGTCAATTTTAAACGACCATAAATCCCAATTTATGAAGTATTTTTGGGTGATTTAGCCCATCAAATTGAAGCCCTTTGATTCTTCTTTCTAACGCATCCAACCTTGTGTCAATCGAAGTTCGGAGTAAAAAGTTCTGGATGTTTTACTAAGGCATTGTTAAGTAGTGGATAAGTAGGCGTATTGAGAGGCGAACTGTACCCGACCCTAAACTTCAGATAAAATATTTCGTCGGATAGGCTCATTGGGAGGCACACCACGCCTAGGACTAATCTCCGGATCAAAAAAATTCAACAGAGTGGCGCTATAGCTGGCGCGGCGCGCCAGGAGCCAAGTTTCAGGAAAAACAGGCTGGCACTATAACAGGCGTGACACGCTAGGCCCTGTCCCGACCTCACTTCTATATATAACTGATGTTTTGAGTTGAAAATCATTCCTAACATTACCTTTACCATTACCAAACGTCCATACTCTATATTCTCCCGAAATTTTCACGATTTTGAAGAGGATTAAGCTCTCCAAATATCTCCAATGACAAGTTCCTCCAAGGTAAGTCTTCTTCTTCTTCATTCCTAAGGATAAGCTGATGATTCCTAATGTTGCGCACCAGCGCACGTGCAGGCGTACGCGGTCGTACAAGTAACACAGTGACTCTTGAAGAGCTGAATGTCGAACCCACAGGGACTGGATTGATTCAGCGAATATCCAAGTTTCAAGTGCTATATTAAATTTCACAAGTGTTGATTGTAGAGATTTTGGGTGTTTAAATTAAATCTAAGTGATGATCACAAAATACTCGGGAAACAATAAATAGAAGCATCTAGAGTTAAGGCCTGACAATCATGCAATGCTATAATTCACGATGGTTCAAGTATTAAAACTTCAGTTTTTGTCTTGCAAAGTTAAAACACAGTGTTCATGGTATTTTGAGCCTCTAAACACAATAAATTAGTCTCACACCTACATCATTGAGCGGGGATGTGACGTCCTAATTCGTGAGCACTTTAACACTATGGATGTGGTTTACGGGATTTATGCCCTTGATTATGGACTTTTGTACCTCTAATTATTTAACCTAGATTAGCTTTACAACTACTTCTATGAGCGGTGATGTGACAATCAAAGTCGGTGTCTAGCTATCGTCCCGTTTAATTAACCAAACATGGTAAATTAGGTATAATTTCTATCCTAACAGCAAATCCTATCATAAAGACAAAAACTTGCTCCCTGCATTCTTGCATTCTAACCTAGGGTTACTCTTTCGAGCTTTTGCCTAAGCTTAACAAATTCATTTTCATAGTGATCAAGCATAAAAATAATAATAAGTAAGAATGCAAGACAAAACAACAACTAAAACTCGAACCAAAGATGAAAATCAAGCAATTACATTCATATCATGTGGCCTCAACCCTAGAAGAAAGGTTTTAGCCACTCATGTTCGTACAATTACTCAAAAATATGTTTAAAGCAACGTACTTACAAGAATGATAAAAGAGAATGAAAGTTTTTGAACCCTAGGTAGAGTTTTCTTCGCTCTCCCTTTGCTCCTTTCCGTTCTTCCCAAAATATTTCGTGATCAATGATTTTAGAAGTTAAGGGTCCTATTATATTAAATGAGATTTTGCAACTTTTGGCTGTGGGTGAAATGGCTCCGTATCACGGACCTGGTCGCGCCAATTTGCCTCTGTGACACGGAGAAAATGCGTGGGGCTACTGGAATGTCGGCCTTGCCATGTCATGGCAGTGTGCTGGTGCGCGTTGCCCAGCATGGCATGACATCCATCGCGCAGGCCGCAGGGCGTGGCATGGCGCCATTATGCTGCTGCTGCTTTGCCCCTCACGTGCGCCCGCATGCCATCGCGTGGCACGATAATGAATGCGGCACAGGGCCAGCGTGACATGCTGCCTGGCGCGCCCTTCTACCGGCGTGACATGTTGGGTGGCACGGGCTTGACACCATGTTGCTTTCTTCATGCGACTTCTTTGAAATCACTTCCAGCTTTTCTTTTGTGCATTAAACATCATTTTCAATCCCTCCTAAGCATAATTCACCTATAAAACAAGGGCTAATCATATTGATTGGTTTTTGCACATAAATATACCAAATCACATGAGAATGTAATTGATTAAATTAACAAACATGGATAAAATTAAGTTATAAAATAGCACTTGGGCACGTAAATATACCTAAGATCACTACCCCACACTTAAAGTCCTGTTCGTCCTCGAACAACTCCATTACATCTCATACACATGAATGACTCAGATATGACCAATTGAAGTAAGATGATTCAAGTTAAGGATAAAAAGATTGTTTCCGATAGCAAGTTTAAGATAGAGCATGCAATATATAACCATTAAAATCACATACAACTAAGTTAAGACTTCCCAGCCTCAAGAATCGACTCTAAAACTCGGCAAACTCATGCAAATTAACCATTCAAGAAATTCGACATGAATTTTATCCTTCCTCAAACATGTTCCCTCACAACAAGAGAGATATCCATTTTTCACTCTCAAGTTTTCAAATTATAACATGTATGGGTATATGAATAAGAATTCAGTTCACTCTCACAAAGAATTCACATGCAATATGTATTGGCCCATAAGCTTGCCTTTAGTGTTTTACTCTGCTAATTTGGAATGTCCGAGTAGGGACTATTTTGGCCAGTAATAGTGACTATCTTCCCTAAGCGCTTTTAATACATCACACTTTCATTACAAATATCTCTTCTCTTACTTCACCTTTATTCTTTTCACTCCTCAATTTCCTCTTTTGTTTCCCATTTCATTAAGCACACTTAGCTTATTAGTAAGGAGTACTTAACCAATTTCTTCGCTTTTTTGTTCTCTTACTCCCTACCAATATTTATGCATTTTCAAACAAGTGAACCTCTAACCTTTTCTTCACTCCTACAACCACTATGTTCCTTCTTTTTCCAACTTCTCACTCCTTAACTTCTTTTGCATTTTTCACTTAAGCTCTTAGGAGTTTTGGATCAAATTCAAGGCTATTGAAAAGAAAGGATTAGAGTTATATTGTGACTAGCAAAGAATAGGCTAAAGGCTTAACGGGGCTGACTAGGATCATATATCAAGGTAGGTAGCAATGGATAAAAATTAGGCTCATTCAAAGAAATTCCTAAATCATCTCCTACAATTAACATCCCTTATTTTGTTTTGCATACGCACCATGCAAGTTCTAAACACTACACAATGGCATGGAATAAGCAAAAATCTTACACTCACAACACATGCTCAATTCAATATAGATTCAATAGAATCTTAGCTCAACTAATCACATAAATTTAAAATTAAGCAATAAGCATACAAAGTCACATTCAAGAGCCTAAGTGTCTCAAACAAAGTTATACAGTTGCGAAACATTCTTGAAAATTAACTTAACTTGCATGTCACAATCATGTACAACACTCAACAAGAACATCAAGCTATCAATCAGCTAAGGGTTCAAAATAAAAACCTTATTGACTAATTTTTCCTCAAGACGGTCGTCATCCATCCATCGTTCGGAAAAATCCCTAACTATGACAAAAACAGTTATGTACATACAAATAATTTTTTTTATTTCACTCGGTTCAAAATGCCCCCCTTCAAAAAAGAACAGATAAGAAAAACCAAAGGGTGGGTAAATTGTGCTCAACTAACAACTTTTTCCACAACTCATTATACCCGGCACCGCATTAACGACCCCACACTCATCTTTTTGTCATGCTCCTTAGCTTTCACTTCCATGGGTACTCAGACTACCCTTGAATCTATGCTTAACAACCACAACAAACAACAACAAGTGAAAACTAACAAAACACAAAAAAAATTGAAAAGAAAGTGTACCTGTGGTACTCTTAGGTTGCCTCCCAAGCAGCGCCTGATTTTACGTTGCGGCACGACATGAACTATCCGTTTCAGGATATCCTCAAAAAAGTGTTCCCTTTTGAGAACCATCTTCTCCTCTTTTTATTTTTAGAGGGAACAACCTCCACTCTGTGCCTCTTGTCTTCCATCATCTTCTTTAATTCCTGCCCTCTATCTGACTCGGACTGAAGTGTCAACATGTCCTGTAATAGTGGACCCATGAAATCCACCACCCCACACTTAACATATGAAACTACACTGATCTTACAAAGATCCCTGTAGTGTGTGGGTGGGTTAATCTCCTGGTAAACTCTGAAGAGCTCTTCTTCATCATTGACCCTCATTTTAAGGGTACCCGCTCTCACATTAATAGTAGCTCCTCCAGTTTCCAAGAATGGCCATCCCAAGATCAGGGTACCTTATTATCAACGTTAAAATCAAGAATGATGAAGTCAGCAGGTATAATGAATTTACCTACTTTGATGAGAAAGTCCTCGATTATTCCTTCTGGTGCCACTGTTGACTTGTCTTCCAGCTGTAAAGTTACTCTTGTGGGCCTCGACTTTCCCAATCCCAGGATGTTAAACAGAGATAGGGGCATTAAATTTACTGCTTCCCCTAGGTCACACAAAGCCCTTATAATTTTAGCTTCACCAATTTGTACGGGGAGGTGAAACTCCCTGGGTCCTTGAGCTTTTTTGGCATCTTGCTCATCACCCTGTAGCTGCATTCCTCAATAAGTGCCACCATATGGACATCCACCAACCTCACTTTGTTGGCCACCACATCTTTTAAGTACTTTGCGTACTTTGGCATCCCCTGAAGACATCAAGTAAAGGAAAATTAATGTGAAGTTCTTTGAAAATATCAAAGACTTTTTGAAACATTCTTCCTCCTTGCTCTTCTTGAGCCTTTGTGGGGGTGGTGGTGTAGTCTCTATGCTGGCTGCAATGATGGTTGTTCATTATGTTTTTCAACCCTCTGATCATCGTCTCTATGCTGGCTGCAATGATGGTTGTTCATTATGTTTTTCAACCCTCTGATCATCGTCTCTATTAGCTGATGGACCCTGTCTGACTAGCTCTGGCTGCACCTCATTTTTCTATTCTTTCGGTAGTGCATCAGCCAACTGCTTGCCACTCCTCAAACTGATGACATTGAGCTGTCGAGTTTTTTTATCTGTATCACTGGGTAACCCTCCCTGAGGTCTGGTATGCTAAGCAGCTGCCAACTGACCCATCCGCTTTTCTAGATTTCTGGTGGCCATCTGCTGATTTTTCAAGTATGAAGCCATCCTTTCCTAATTCTCTGCTAATTGGTTCTGAGTGGCCATGATTTTCTACAACATCTCCTTAATGTTGTTGCTGCTTGACTGTCCAATGTTCATCCTGTTTTGCTGCTGGTAGCTCTGACTCTGATTGCCACCCCAAGAAAAAGTTGGGTGACTCTACCAATTTTTATTGTATGTATTCCCATAATTCTGACTGTTTCTCTGCATATTACCCATAAAATTGACCCACTCTGGATTGGCTCCGCAAGAATCTACATTGTGCCTATTATTCCTACATATCTCACACCATCTACGAGCTTGCTGAATTACATTGACCTGTCCCTGTGGTTGGTTCATGCTCAGTTTGCTAAACTGAGTCATCATTTGGTGATGCAGAGATGCTAGCTGTGCTGCCAAGGCATTGACACTATCTACCTCTATCAGCCCTTCTGCTCTCTTTCTTTCCCCTTTGGATGATTCACTATGCCACTCTATATTCCCTTGAGAAATTCTATTCAGTAGAGTGTACATCTCATCATATGTCTTCTCCAATGCTTGCCCACCCAATGTAGAGTCTAAAAAGATCTTCGTATGTGGATCTAGACTTTCCACAAAAGTGTGGGCTAACACCTCACTAGACTGCTGGTGAAGTGGGCAGTCTCTCAGCAATGACTTGAACCTCTCCCAAGCCAAGTATAAATTCTCCTCAGGCCGCTGCTTGAAACTTAAGATTTTTCACTTTTGAGATTTGCGGTCTTGCCTGAAGGGAAGAATCTGATGAGGAACTTCCTTTCTAGGTCATCCCAAGAAGTAATGGAATTCGTTTGCTCAACCTTCAACCACCTCTTTGCCTCTCCCAACAATGAAAATGGGAAGAGGTGAGTCGGACATAATCAGTTGACACTCCGGTGGGGACAAAAGTGTCACTGATATCCAAGAAGTTCTGTAAGTGCTGTTGTGGGTCCTCATGTGTCAGTCCAGTGAATTTCCCACTAGAATATAATAGCTGCACCATGTTCTGTTTAATCTTAAAGTTTCCTCCGGGCTCCAGTTTGCGAATACTGGAGGTCACATCTATCGTTAGTGGGATTGCCACTTCACAAACTGGTCGGGCTGCTATTGGCTCAGGCAATAACTCTTCTTGCCCAGCGGTGGATTCTGTTGCATCTGCTCCTGTAACCGCTTCAACTTCCGCTCTAGAGCTTCTCTCCGGAGCAAATGCAATTGGCGTTCTGGCTCCAACAAAGGTTCCACCAGCTCTCTATTCCTTGCTAGTTCTACAAGGACAACCCGTTACCTGCAATTGAACAGACTAAGACCAAGTTTTTCAGCACTTAAGAAAAATAAAATTCACACAAAAACTAAAAATTCACTAAACATTGCCAGTCCCCAGCAACGGAGCCAAAAACTTGTTGCGCCCCAGCACACGCGCAAGCGTACACGGTCGTACAAGTAATACAGTGACTCTTGAAGAGCCAGATGTCGAACCCATAGGGACTGGAATGATTTAGCTAATATCCAAGTTTCAAGTGCCATATTAAATTTCACAAGTGTTGATTATAGAGATTTCGGGTGTTTAAACTAAATCTAAGTGATGATCACAAAATACTCGAGAAACAATAAATAGAAGCATCTAGAATTAAGGCCTGACAATCATGAAATGCTATAATTCATGATGGTTCAAATATTAAAACTTCAGTTGTTGTCTTACAAAGTTAAAACGCAGTGTTCATGATCTTTCGAGCCTCTAAACACAACAAATTAGTATCACACCTACATCATTGAGCAGGGATGTGACGTCCCAATTCATAAGCACTTTAACACTATGGATGTGGTTTATGGGGTTATGCCCCTGATTATGGATTTTTGTACCTCTAATCATTTAACCTCACTTAGCTTCAACACTACTTCTATGAGCAGTGATGTGATAATCTAAGTCGGTGTCTAGCTATTGTCCCGTTTAATTAACCAAGCAAGGCAAATTAGGTATAATTTCTATCCTAACCGCGGATCTTATTATAAATACAAGAACTTGCTCCCTGCATTCGTGTTCTAACCTAGGGTTATTCTTTCGAGCTTTTGCTTAAGCTTTACAAGTTCGTTTTCATGGTGATCAAGAATAAAAACAACAATAAGTAAGAATGCAAGACAAAACAATAACTAAAACTCGAACCAAAGATGAAAATCAAACAATTACATTCATATCATGTGGCCTCAACTTTAGAAGAAGGGTTTTAGCCACTCATGTTTGTACAATTACTCAAAAACATTTTTAAAGAAACGTACTTACAAGAATGGTAAAAGAGAATGAAAGTTTTTGAACCCTAGGTAGAGTTTCCTTCGCTCTCCCTTTGCTCCTTTCCGTTCTTCCCAAAATATTTCGCGATCAATGATTTTATAAGCTAAGGGTCCTATTTATATTAATTGAGATTTTGCAACTTTTGGTCATTGGTGAAATAGATCCGTGTCATAGACCGGGTCATGCCAATTTGCCTCCATGACATGGAGAAAATGCATGGGGCTACTGGAATGTTGGCCTTGGCATGTCACGGCAGTGTGCTGGTGCGCGTTGCCCAGCATGGCACGACATCCATCGTGCAGGCCACAGGACATGGCATGGCGCCATTGCATGCTACTGCTGCTTCTGCCGCTTTTCCCCTCGCGTGCCCGCACATGCCCTCGCGTGGCACAACAGTGAACACAACACAGGGCCAGCGTGACACACTGCCTGGCATGCTCTTCTGTCGGCGTGGCACATTGGGTGGCACAACCTTGACATCAAGTTGCTTTTTTCATGCGACTTCCTTGAAATCACTTCCATGCTTTTCTTTTGTGCATTAAACATCATTTTCAGTCCCTCCTAAGCATAATTCACCTATAAAACAAGGGTTAATCACATTGGTTAGTTTTGACACATAAATATACCACATCACATAAGAATGTAATTGATTAAATTAACAAACATGGATAAAATTAAGTTATAAAATAGCACTTGGGCATGTAAATATGCCAAAGATAACCTAAACCTAAGCTATGGTTTCTAATGTGATTATTGATGCAAAACCCTAGGAATCATTTAGGACACCAGTTCGTAAGGTTTCAGAGTAAGTTTTTCGGATTCTCCATTGAAGATTGGAGCATTTGATGTATGTAACGATATTCACAGTGAAGAACTCTGTTCTTCCTCATGCTCTACATCTATAGTTCAGTTTTACAAGATCCTAAGAGTTGAGATTTTGCCCAAAGTCTATGAATTGGGTTTTCTTCTATATAATCTGGGTTATACATTGTTGTTCCTTGTTTACTCTGTTGATATCTCTATCTATCATGATCGTTGATTAATATTCATGTTTTCTTATACCACATGAACCCTTTTTGGTAAAACTTCATGAAGATATGAAAAACATCTTTAGAGAAAGGTCATGTAAGCATACTTAGCTTTAAGCACATGATTTTTTAGACAGAAAATAGAGTTTTGTTTTAGAGAGTATTTCAGAAAAGACTTTCAGTTTAATCAGTTTTAGTTTCAATGCATTATTTTCTCAAAGAAAAAGTGAAAGAATGTTTTTCAAACTCAGTTTTGAGCATAGAAGCTCACCAACATTATATTGTTTTGAGAATAGAAGCTCACCAACATTATACAATTTTGAGCATAGAAACTCACTAGCATTATACTGTTTTGAGCATAGAAGCTCACCATCATAACACAATTTTGAGCATAGAAGCTTCCCAACATAATACAGTTTTGAGCACAGTGGCTCACCAACAGAGTAAAACTTTGAGCATAGAAGCTCATTAGTTATTATACATCTGTATATATTTTAAGCTAGAAAAACTCCACAGAGACGTTTCAGATGCCTCAGATAGGCATAGTTTTTATGAGAACATTTTTTGGGAAGATTATTGATGTCTCCCAAGCGCACGTGTTCGTCAAGTAATATAGAACTCGAAGCCCCGATTTTATTACCCATAGAGACTTGTCAGTTCAATCGCTGTAAAGTTATTGCTTTATTTTCACTATTCTAACAAAACAATTAAAATGGGGAATGGTTTGGGAAATTAAACTACTAAAACTTTAAATACAAAAACATCTAGAACGGTTGCAAGCTTGGTTTAACTTTGATGATGATGAAAATCTAGGGAAATGGCACATGCTTGGTTTCAGGTTGAGTTTTCAAGACGTGATTACACTAGAACGATCCTTCCCATGGTTGCTAGTTGCAAGTTACTATCCCATTTCTTGCCACTATCCCTAGTATCCAAGAACTATTTCATGAACCCTAACGCCTATATCCCTATGATCGCAGGAGATGCATGAAATAACGGTTATGCCTACTTATATTTTAACTAAATAGGGTTGAAGGGCATGTCCCTATCCTCAACAACAACTTCTATCCTCTCACCAACGGGTTTGAGGATCTTTGAATTCCCATTTTGTATTTACCTTTAACCCTTTTGATTTCCTTTCTCAAGTTCAATCGAAAGCCAATAGATTTACTTATAAGGTGATCAATTTCATAAATAAGAAATTAGAACAAGTAAATACAAACAACCGCAATGAAGAGTCGAATCTAGATTAAATCAGCCTTTCAAACATTTAACCATCCACCATGTCCAAAAACTTAGAATATAAGTTTAGCCACTCATAGACAAGTGGAAAAATGAATACATATTCATCATTATACAAAGTAAAGAGTAAAGAAGAGAAGAAACCTAGTATAGACTTGGGTATTGTTCGGTGCGTTTCGCAACTACACGCAAGTGCACGTGGTCGATCAAGTAGTAAAATGGCTAAAGTAAGCCAAGTATCGATCCCACAGGGACTGAACCAAGGTAATAATCGACTTAAGTGTTAATGAACTCTAAATTTAAAAATGCAGACAACAATTTAAAGAAGATTTTGAGGATTTAGTTTCTGATTTATACTATCTAAGACAAAATTATAAAGTGAGTCTAAACTATGGCTAATGGTATCTTGAAGACTCAAAAATAGACATGTAGAGTAATTTATCGACACAATTGGTTAATCTTTCCTTAGGTTGCTAGTCAAAAATTCATTGCCTCATGGATTGAAACTTTTGTATTCTACCCAACTTAAGAATCATGAACCTTCAACCTACTTTAGCGATAAAAAGAATTTCATGTTCTATGCATACAAAACCGATTCCTTAATTGGCTAATACGACTTTCGAGATATATTTTTATTACGAATGCCAAGTCATTCATTTCCCAAACTAGAAGAAGTCATATCCTACAAATTCTGGCTTCCAATTTCTTTCCTTTTCAAGATCAAAATTTAGATATACATTAACATTGGCCAAACATTAATACAAGCAGAACAATAGTGTTAAGAACAACCATTGAAGAAAAGATGAAAAATCAAAATGATCAACAATTGTTCCACTACAAATGTTCTTAGCCTCAGCAAGAAGTGAATTTAGCCACTCATTTGTGGATTAAACATCATCAAATAAGTATAAATCATACAAGCAATTAAATCAGAGAAGAGATAGAAGAACCTAGAGTTTTTGTCCCTCAGCCACTTTGTAACCCACGATCCTTGCTCGCTAAATCGAATAATTAAAATAAACAAGTGTGCTATTTATACTAGTGAGATTTTTCCCAGATAACAACAACATGGCACAGTGTATCATGAACACCTCCTCCGTGCCACGGAGCTATGAACCCTCTCTGGAATCGGGGTCCCTCGGCAATTACTCCTCAGGCGTGCCCACGACATTGCAACGTGGAGCTTATTGCAGCGTGCCACTGACAGCGATCGCGAACCTTACCTGAATTTGGTATTCAGATAAATGTCTGCAACGTGCCATGACACATGTATGGCATTGCCTCCGTGTCACAGAACCCAGCACGGAGCGCCACTGGAAATTTGCCAAAAGAACACATCAGAAATGGAATGCCTCGCGATGCTTGATGACACGACTCCATCATGAGCCTATATTTGCTGCTTTTCCTTGACCTTTTCACTGCTCCTTCCGTGTTTCGAATTTTTACCCAATATTGCATCTGCTTAGGAAACCATTTTTCTGCAAACAATACTAATCATGTTGGTTATAGTATAAATTCACAGTACCTAACTACAAATCACATGAGAAAGTACAAATAACGATAGATAAAGAAGACGAAGAATGGAGCATTTGAGTATCGCCGGGCGCCTGATTACGCCAGATGGGTATTCCTTCAAACGGCTTACAAGCATCAAAGGTGGGCTATGTAATGTTACAATGAACAAAAGATAGAAAAATCTATCTAGCCTCCTAACAAACACCCTAGAGGATTTTATAGTTGAGCCTTGAAATGAAACTTTTGCCCTCAACATGCTTCAAAATCAGCAATTTCAGCCTGAAATAGGTCAGCGTGCCGTCCCCACCATCTTACCACAAACTTAAGTCAAATTTCGGAAATTTTAGCTGCGAGATGGACGTTAACCGCCCCATCATCTCACCAAGGACCTAGCACTTGAATTTTGCTACAATCTGGCACCTCTGGCACGTCATTCTCACTATTTCAACAGAGTGTTAATCTAATTTGAACATTGGGGACTCTGTAGTGTGCAGCTTATTATCTGGAAGGATTTTTGAAATTTTCTCTAATGTGGAATGCTTTGGGGCTCACGCACCGCCATCTCACGAATTTTGTGCTATGGATAGGAGCTCCATACACACCATCTTGCCAGGTGTTGTTTAGGCTTTGTTTTGAAGTTTTGGGACCTAGTGCGGGGTGCCAGTTATAGCACCAAATCCTTCTTCTCAGCTTCTCAAAACCTTCAGCTTGGAGTCATTTAGGTCCTTTTTTCTTGGTTTCTCAACAAGCTTAAATCATTTGTTAGCATACAAAACATATAAAGACATGAATTATGCATTTCATAAGAGTTATAAACTCCAAAGGTAAAAGATGGGAAGAAGCAAGGCAGAAATGGGCATAGAAATATGCCCAAATCACCACCCACACTTAAATCATTGTTCATCCTCAGACAATCCTTAGCTCCACATAAACTCATATTTTACCATCACACTTGGTACCTCTAACAATTCACACTCAACTAACTAGCATAGAGTATGAACACGTGGTTCATTACATACAACACTTCTCATCAAACACATGTAAAGGCTTCACAATCAAGACTACAAACACTCTATAATTGACTTATCTTTTCAAAACATAAGATATAATAACATGATTAAGTATGAAGTATGCAACAAATAGTACAATGACTTGAACTATCTTGTACCCTCAGTTTTAGTGACGTTCCTCTCTCAGATTATCAATACACATGGAACATAAAAAGCAAGGCACTCCTCTACAAATGATGCAATGCACATATGTCACATACATAGCTTCACTCTTCATGTATATTTAAACTATTGATTGTTTCAAGATTGGATCAAAAGTTTTTTAGGTTGTAATGTCGGCTAAGGGATGAGCGAAACAGTATTTATTTTATAATGACTACCGCCCTAAGCACTTTAAGACATTTTAACTTTTTAAGTTCACCACCTTTGTGTACTTGTTTACCCTTCACTAACTCACCATTTTTCTTTCCCTTCTCATGCTCCTTTTTCACTATTTGACCTATGATATTTTCTAGACTCAATAAAATTTTACTATTAGAGCTCTATTTTTTATTTTTATTACATCCTAGCAGCAAATAACAACATCAATTCTGTGAGGCACCCCTTCTCTTTTCCTTCTCTTACCACAAATTTTCTTTTTCTCCCATGACATTATACTTGATGGACCTTTACTTTTTCAAAGTCTCAAAGTGCCTAACACTAATTTGGATCAACAAGTCGGGGTCTAAAATAAAGGATTAAGCTACTTTCATTGGCTAAGAAAGAATAAAGCTTATAGCTCAAAAGGGTTAACTAAGGAAAGGCAGTTGCATTTCGATCAAATGGAAACACAGCGGATCATCAACACGGACAAGAACCCCGAGAGACCCCAAGTGACCCATGGAATTAGCATACATCTAATTCATTCACATAAGCGGAAGACTTCCATAAACTGGAAGACTTAACATAAGCAAACGAAATCATGACATAATGGAGAAACACAATACATGATTCATACATAGTGAATACAACATAGTGAAAAGCCTCGATCACGAAGGACAGGTTGATGGGACAATACCCCAACGAACACTATAATACTAAAATTGAAAGAGAACAATAGAGTCTGAACATATGGCCCTCGGATCATGAGGACTCACCAAATAGGCGATAGAGAATTCTGGAGAGCTCTTGGGAGGTGAGCGAGAGGCGGGTCTTGTATGATGAAACAACCACAACATAAAACGTATGTGATCAGTACGTGAATGTACCGAGTATGAGAGGCGATAAAACGGACATTAACATGTGTGAAAACTCATAAAATAGCATAGAGTAGGACATCATGCTTATATCTTAAATATCTTAACATAACATATCAAAAGGGTCAAGGTTTTCCAGACATTAGTAAAACAATAAAAATCATAACCATGAGAGGAAAGACGTACTGAACATAAATTGAGCCAATATACATAAACCTGTACATGCATAAATCATGAGGAACAATGGGAGATTCTCTTAACAAACATACCCCATATGAGCACATATGAAGCTGACTAACCTAATTAGGGAGGTTGTCAAGATTACCTTGCCAAGGGTAGGACCATGAAAGTGTGACATCACCATGAAAATGGCCAATTGGGCTGGGATAGTCACAAAGGAGGTCCCCAACACACTATGGTGGCACGTAGTTTATGAGATCAGGGCAGAACCTGGGCCCGGAACCTACTCGGTCAGACTCGATACTACTCCCAAAACATATATAGTGCTCATAGTATAACATGTATGAATTCATGGGCTACTTAAATGATAATAATCATAGACATAATCGTACATACATGAACTAGAAATGACACCAAGGCCCATGAGTTGGCCAAAACTTAACTTATGAATCATGTGCCCAGAAGATTATACATATAACTGAGAATCATCATATCATTATGGGTAATTGAATAAATCCATACAGTGTTCGATACTACTCCCAAAACATATATAGTGCTCATAGTATAACATGTATGAATTCATGGGCTACTTAAATGATAATAATCATAGACATAATCGTACATACATGAACTAGACATGACATAAGGCCCATGAGTTGGCCAAAAACTTAACTTATGAATCGTAATACTTGAAGATTATACATATAACTTGAGAATCATCATATCATTATGGGTAATTGAATAAATCCATATTTAAATCATAATTCTTGCTGGGCTCGTAAATATCAATAATAGAAGTGAAGATCATAAATTAATTCATCATAGATCTTACATAATTAGGCTTAATTTACTAGAAATCAAAATCAATAACTTGATAATCAAAATAGTTGTAAAATCTGATCAAAACCCATAAAATATAATTTGAATCAAAATTAAAAACAACCCATTGGTAAATCATTAAAATTCCACAAGATTTAAATTAAAATCCCATGTGAACTTTGATAGATTTTCATGAATCAATGGAGAGTGGGCATGGTTGTGAACGGAAGCACCCATTCATTACCTTACATACCTGAAGATAGCTGAATTTGACTCTCCCTTGAATGCCCAAAAGGAACTGAAGAAGAAAATCTTGAATCACCCTTTGATCACCTCTCTATTCTCTTGCATGTATGAATAAAGTCTTAGGATAGTTTTTCCCCTCTAAAACCCACATTTCATAGGCTAAAACGACGTAGTATAGGCTTTAAGAATATAGAAATTACAAAAAGACCCTTACTAAATTCATAGAAAATTACTGCCAGGTGGTCCTAACGGACGACCTGATGGATCGTGGTCCTTAGCAACGAATCGTTGCCTAGCTCATTAAATACATTGCCTGCCTGATCCCCTGGACTCATAACGACTGACATAACAACTAGTTAGGGGTGACCATGAGTCGTCAGGTTCAATGCCTCAATTTCTTTTTCCTTCCTTCTACCTTACCCTACGACTGGCCTGACGACTCGTAGGGTCTGGCCACGAGTCGTTGCCACGCCCGTGGGGACCCTTCTCTTCAAAAATCCCCTATTCATCACTGGCCTCCCCAAGAGTCACCTGACGACTCGTGGTCCATCCTCATGAGTCGTCCCATGACTCATCCTGAGCTTGCAACACCAATTCCACAGTTTTCCCATTTTAACTCCCGGGTCCGATCTTTGAGCTCCCAGGGTATAACAGTACTGGAAGGTAAAACAAACATGAGAAAAACTTGTCTTTTTCAAAGAAATTCCTTGAGCATATCCTAACTCCCTAACAACTAGCTATCTTACATACATTAAGGCAAGTTCTAAATATTTCAATATGTACACACAAGACAATTTAGCTCACCTCTTATGGCAATCAAGAATCTAGTCAGCTTCCTATAGCTACACATCCACACAATCATATTGAATGAAAATTTCATTATTAAGCACTATGAATCATTTTTGAGTCAAATTAAAGAGCTATGTGTGTATATCATAGATTCCTCACTTATGCACTTAAGATGACTACTTTACTAGCTCTAGCACAATAGCTAAGTATAATTTCATAAGAACACAAGCGAATGATCTATGACTCAATCCTAAAAAATAAAAAAAATGTGATGAACTTCCCTTAAAACGGTCATCATCCATCTATCATAGGGAAGGGTCACTACTCTACGACTACAATGACTCTTATAAAAATAAAAATTTACCTGGTTCAAAAGACTGCCATTCGAAAGACAATCGAGGCCATAAGAAAAACTGAAGGTTGGGTGAGATAGGCCAATTTCAAAAATTTTCAAACAAAGCTCAATGAACATGCTCACCCTTGACCAACACCAACACCAACACCAACTAAAAAAAATTAAACTAAAACTAAAAATCTTAACTACTTAAGACAAAAAGAGTATCCAACATCCCAAGGCATCACAAGTCATCATCATACTAGCTATTACAGAACAAGACCTAAAAAATCATAAAGCTACTACTATGGGAGTGAAACTATGCTACGGCCTACAGATATAGCAATTAAAGAACAAACAGGAATCTTTCCTCCACCCAACACTTAAACATTGCACTGTCCCTAGTGCACATAATCATATCAAAAGGTAGGGAAAATGAAACTTCCTGGGCCGCTAAGCATCATCATCAGGATTGTAATCCTGATCCTCCTCCTCCTCATCATCGCCATCAACCTGCATGGGGCCTGTAGTAGCATCCTCCTCCTCCTCCTCATTTTCCAGATCATCAATACCATCGGTTAGCACAGTGGCCTCATCATCATCAAGAAGCTCCTCGAAGGCAGGTCCCACTCTTCACAACTGCATGACACTCTTCGTGAGTGGGTATATATCCTCAAGGGTTTCCATCTCCTCAGCTGTAGCAAGTCAGCCACCTATCCTCAATTGCAAGTCAAGCATCCCAAATACACGACCTTGCCAGCTCTCATCATGAGCTTGACAATTAGCTATAAGTGAGGGCTTAAGAAGTGGAAGTGATGGTCGTCTTCACTTTTGTAACATTAATCATCTTCCCTTCTAGGTTCCTGATTAGAGGTATGTGGAGATCTGCCTCTTCCTTCTCAACTCCTGCCTCTTTCAAATACTCGGTCAAGAGACTCCCATAGCAATATTTCCACCTGCAGTTATCCCGCGATCTCCTCATATTATCCCGGAGCATAATACTAAAATTAATCTATATCACCTTCATAAGCATGTAAACAAGCACCAACCGCTCTCTAGTGATTTCTGTCATGGAGTCCTCGAGAGAAACACAACATAAACTATCTTCACCTAAAACTTCACCTCCTTTTTTTAAGTAGGAGAACGCAAGTGTGGAGTGAATGCCCTTGTGGTCCCGTGCCCATATGGAGGATGAATGCTCACCACATAGAGTGTGATAGATATCATAATAATGAGACCTCTCAAGCAAAATAAAATACTCTGAAGGGTCTACTGCATGCGTGCCAAGAAAAGCATTGAACCTTTTGTAAGTGAACCACACAACCTAACCCTTTATCTTCACTTTGGTGCTCTCTCCAAATGATGTGTCCCAGTTTGTGTAGAACTCTCTCACCAAGGTGAGGTTGCATTCTTCTGGATCAGCAAAAATGTATCCAGCTCCCAACTCATGGAGCTTTTCCCGAATAGCAGGGAACTCCAATGCTAGGCGACCCTCATCGATCCAATATTCAGGAGCATACTTAGCCTCCTTCTGTGTGTTGAACCAGGTAAGCCCATGAGGCTCTACTGCCTGTACCCCAAAGCATTTAGCAGATCTAGCCTTAGCTTTTGATGAACTGGCTCCCTTTGTACCTTTCTGGAGCCTCTTTAGGCCTTTGCCTGCTACCTTAATCTCCATTTCTTTGATTCCTTTCGGTGCCATGATACTTGTTAAGAAAAAATCAAGAACTACACAATATTAGTCCATGAATAACAAGGCTAGCTAATTAAGTGTTGAAAGGTGTAAATTTTGACCCCACACTTAATTCTCTAGCATAATGGTGAGACTTTGTCCAATGGGGTACTCAAAACTTCCCTCGTCATCATCTAACCTCACAACACTAATTCATTCACCAACTCTAACTCCAACCAAGTTCATGAATTCTTTAACTCTCCTCTCATATTAAGCTTTTCAAGAATTCCTTAATTGGCCATCCCTTTGACTTTCCCTCCCTCAATTTTCAATTCAAGTAATTCAAATGTGGAGGTAGCATTATTCAACTCATTCAACAACCCAACAAATAATTTACTACCATCCATAATAAACTAACATGAATTTCAACAACTCAAGACTTATTTACATTAAAGAATTCGATACCCATATACTTTCTCTCTCTATAATTAATGCACCTACCTACCAAATTCATGAATTCAATTTACCATCCCCATTCATCCTCATAACTTCAAATTATGTTATTCAATCAAAAATAAGTTAACCTAATTAAAAATACACATTATCATGAAAGAAATTTATACATTAAAGCTCATGAAACCCATAATATAAAATTTAACCTTTTTACCAACAATGGTGATTTGGGTCTTTAATCTTGGGGAAGAAGGGTGTGGGAGCATGCTTTCAACTTTACCTAAATAAGAGAGAAGGAAAATACTTACTTGTGTTGAGAAGAGGATCTTTCCCAAAGCTTTAAGAAGACAATAATGGAATGAGGAGGGGGAGGGGAGTTACGAGTTAAGAGAAGGAGAGAGAGAGAGAGAGAGAGAATTTTACTTTTTTGTTTTTCAAAATTTTGAAGGAAAATGATGAGTGAGAATTTAAATAAACGTGTGGGGATTGAATTTTTGGTAATTTTAAGGTCTTTGAGTAAACATTGACCTAAATTGACCTAAAATTTTTCTCCTAAAAGGCCTCTGGAGTGCCGCCCCCTCTGTCTCATCACAGACTTAGAAACTTTTTTTTCTTTGGGAGTGGGGGTTTGGCGCAGTGCCCCACCCATATCACTACATGTCAGAATTTTTTTCTTCTAGAGTTTAACACCTAGTGTCCTATGCCAGGTATCTCACCCTAGACTTAAACTTTTTTAGCTCATTTTCCCAGCTTTTATGCCTCTAAAACTCTGTTCTTCCCTGCAAAAGAAAGAGAAAATGTAAAAATTTTAGAATGATAGGTTGTCTCCAACCAAGAGCCTTAGTTATAGTCGTGGCACAATATTCATGGGTTGCCTCCCATGCAACCTAATTTAATGTCGTGACACGACTACGGTCCTCATCACTCCTTCATCCGGGTGAATTAGTGACCAAATTGACAATTTAAAGAACTTTGATGCAGCTTACGCTGCTCAACCAACTGATTACATCCTCCAGGTTCTACTGCTAGCTTAACTATGAAGTTCTCATAGTGAGGAGGCATCCTTGCTGATTTAAACACTTCAAACACTTCTTCTTGACCATCCACCTTCATAGACATCTTGCCTGTCTTCACCTATATGACAACATTAGTGGTGGCTAAAAATCCTTTCTCCAAAATGAGGGGAACTGCTGCATCTGTTTCGTAATCTAGGATTATGAAGTCCACCAAAAAAATGAAAGGTCCCACCTTTATCAAGACATCTTCTATTATCCCATTAGGATAGGCCAAAGACCGGTCTGCCAGCTGTAGAGTCACTGTGGTAGGACGAGGTTCACCTAGACCTAAAGTTCTAAATGGGGATGCCGGTATCAAATTGATGCTAGCACCCAAATCACATAAGGCTGAAACAACTTCCTTGTCTCCAACCAACATAGGAAGGGTGATAGGGGGTACAATTCACAGCTAGATTCTGATAGTCATTTCAGAAAGGCTTGGGAAAATAGGTTAATCTGAGTACATCCTTCCATCCTTAAACAGACGGGCAGGAAGAACGTACAATTCAGACACTTGAGGATATGTTGCGAGCGTGCGTGTTAGACTACGAGAGCAGTTGGGATGAGCATTTACCATTTATTGAATTTGCTTACAACAACAGTTATCACTTGGCAATCCAGATGGCTCCTTATGAGGCCTTATATGGGCGGAAATGCAGATCCCCTATCGGGTGATTTAAAGTAGGGGAGTTAGAATTAGTAGGACCTAACATGATCCATCAATCAGAAGAGACAGTAAAGCTTATCAGGGAATGCTTGCTAACAGCTCAGAGTCGCCAGAAACCCTACTCTGATGTGCGACGTAGCAACTTGGAACTCAGTGTTGGTGATTGGGTATTTCTGAAAGTTTCGCCAATGAAAGGTGTAATGAGGTTTGGTAAAAAGGGAAAGCTTAGCCCTAGGTTTATTGGCCCATATAGGATCTTCTGAAGAATAGACCAAGTGGCATATGAGTTAGACTTACCTCTAGAGTTGGAATCTACTCACCCGGTCTTTCATGTGTCGATGCTGCGAAAATGTATAGGACATCCATCCCGAGTCGTGCCAGTTGAGGACGTCCAAATTACTGAGGAGTTAGCCTATGAAGAGGTTCTAGAGGCCATATTAGATCGACAGGTTCGCAGGTTGAGAACAAAGGATGTTGCCTCTGTTAAAGTGTTATGGAGGAACATGAATAAAGAAGAGATGACTTGGGAAGTTGAGAATGATATGAAATCTAGATATCCTCACCTATTCCAGGATTGATCCAGATTATGTAGTTAAGGTGAGTTTGTTGTTCAGTTGTTATTTTACTGCTTATGCTATCAGTACCGCTATTTATCTATCCCTTATTATCATGTAATGGTTTTTGTAGGGTCCTGCGAGGCGCCTATGTTGAACTTTTCTGCTTTTTAGATTTCCAGATAATCTATATTACAGAGGAAACTTTGCCAAAATTTTTCTAAATCTTGAGCAAGAGAGTTAACTCCTTTAAGCATGAGAATGACATTCGAGGATGAATGTTCCTGGGGAGGGGGAGGATGTTACACCCCGTAAAAGTTAATGATTAGTAAGCATACGTGTGGATTTGTGAGGAATAAAGAGAGTATAACACATGTAGAAAAGCATCGAAAGCAAGATCGGGCGAGGCTAGGCCGCAAAGGGCTGGCGCGTCAGGGAACCAGCCAACGCGGCGCGCCAACCCACTAGCGCGATGAGGGGCGCGACATGGGGCTATTCTGCCACCTTGGGTGGTGCGGGGCGCCCCCTACCGCCGCCCTAATATATATATATAGTCCCTTAGTTCAATTATGATTCATTTCTAAGAT
>JACEIK010006906.1:0-54828 GCA_018107945.1 Datura stramonium
GGTCCATGGCACAGACCCTATCGCACCAGTTTATGGGCGTGCCATGGCTCCCAATGCACAGGGAGGGGGTCCATGACATGCCACCCTTGTCGCGGCCTACTCTGGCCTTCTCCCGTGCGATCCCAATTCCGCGCTCGTTCGACCTTTCCCCGGGAACTTTCTCATATGTGTCATACTAAAACTCTTGACTAACATACAAATAGACCGACTAAACATTAGGAACTCACGGGGTGTAACACGCAGGTTATTAGTCCTAGCATCGTCAATAGTTTCCTTCAGACGATACCCACAACAGCTTTTGGGTGAGTCCTCATCGTTCGAGGACGATATTTATTTTCAGTTAATTTCTTTCAGTTCGACTTTAGAGTTAGCTGGAGGCTTGTCCCAGAAACTCATCATTAATAGATTGCTTTCAGACATAGACTCAAATATTTTTGTATTGTTTTCATATGTATGGACTTTTGTCAAATCAGTTTTATATTTTTCTAAATGATGTTATTTATTTAAAGCTTCCGCTTGATATCAGAGCACTAGGTTTAGAGTATCATAGAAATGTCTAAAAGCCACATCAAGTAGAGTCCTTTACATGGGTGTGAAGCACGCCACACTTATGACGGGGAGGCTACGAGACATTATTAGGAAAACTCCCTTCTGTTCATACTTCTTATCATGCGTTGAAGTTCAATTCCAGAAAAGTTCTCCTAACTCGTGCTCTATTTCGTTTCAATGAAACTATGCCTCCAAGATGAGGAAATGAAAGAAGGGCTAGCAACGCTAACCAACCTGCCCCACCAGCTCCAGCAGCTCCTCAAGACGACCAAGTGTCCTCAGCAGAATTCCGAGCGACAATCCAGCTACTGGCTCAGACAGTGACTAATTAAGTGAACCAGCAGGTGGTTCCTATGAACACGAATGGATCCGTAGCAGCTTCTAGGGTTCGGGACTTCACCCGAATGAACCCTCCAGCGTTTCATGGATCTAAGGTGGTAGAGGACCCACAGGAGTTTGTAGATGAGGTGGGGAGGATCACCCGAATTATGGGTATTAGTTCCATGGAGAGTGTTGATCTGGCTACCTACTAGTTGAAAGGGGTGGCATAGATTTGGTATGATCAGTGGAAGGAAGGGAGACCAGCAGGAGCAAAACCGGTAGAGTGGGAAGAGTTTACTACAACATTCTTAGAAATATTCTTCCCTCGAGAGTTGAGAGACGCTAAGGTCGCAGAGTTCATGAACTTGAAGCAGGGTAACGGGACCTTGGAGGAATATGCATTGGAGTTCATGCAGTTGTCAAGGTATGCTCCAAAGATGGTAGCTAAGACAAGGGCTCTCATGCTTAAATTCGTCAATGGGGTATCAAACCTGGTGCTTAAGCAGTGCAGGACTGCGATGCACATAAAGGATATTGACCTCTCCAGCCTCATCGTTCATGCCCAGTAGATTGAGGCAGAAAAGTTGAAAGATCTGGAGCAGGAGAATAAGTGGGCTAAAATTGGTCAATCAGATTATGGCCATCAAAGTTCCGACCGCAGTAGCCGCCCATAGCAGCAGCAGTAGAGGACTCCAACACCCACATCAGCCAGTGCCCCTTCTTTCCAATCTCGCAAGGATCGGAAGGTTGGAGCGTGTGGCTCTCAGTCCCAGAGTCACAACACCAACAACCGCTACCTAGCTTGCCCTAAGTATGGAAACAACCATCCAGGTGAATGCCTCCAGGGCAAAGAGGGTTACTTTGGGTGTGGAAAGTTAGGTCACCGACTACGGGAGTGTCCATCAGCAGGACGGGGGAGATCATAGTCTACCACTTCAGCAGCCCCGGCAGGCCTTCAAGCTCAGCAGGGTAACACTTCAGGTATGGATGCGGTCAATGCCAAAATTGCTTTTATGTTTTGTCCTATCATTAGGATCAGGAGAGCTCACCTGACATGGTCACACGTATGTTACGTCTCTTTTCCATATAGATGTGTATCCCTTACTAGATCCAAGAACTACACTATCATTAGTGACTCCCTATATAGCTTTCAAGTTTGAAATCAGTCCAAAAGTCCTCTCAAAACCATTCTCAGTCTCTACCCAGTTGGTGAGTCAGTTAGAGCTAGCCAAGTGTATAGAAACTGCCTAGTCTCAATATAGGTAAATTCATTCTAGTTGATCTAGTAGAGTTAGACATGGTCGATTTAGATCTCATTCTTGGCATGGATTGGTTACTCTCCGGTTATGCCTCAATCGACTACAGAACTAGAGTCATCAGATTTCAATTTGCAAATAAGCCAGTTTTAGAATGGATGGGTAGTAGCTCAGCGCCTAAGGGTCATTTTATTTCCTACCTTAAGGCATGGAAGCTCATTTCTAAAGGGTGCATCTATCACCTAGTTCAGGTTAAAGATTCCAGCTCTGAGAGCCCAACTATCCAGTCAGCTCCAGTTGTAAGCGAGTTCCCTGAGGGGTTTCCCAAAGATCTTCTCTGAGTCCCTCCCGAACGAGAAATAGACTTCAAAATAGACTTTCTTCCAAACACTCAGCCCATCTCCATTATTCCTTACAAAATGTCTCTAGCTGAGCTTAAGGAGTTGAAGGAGCAGCTAAAGGACCTTCTTAATAAAGGTTTCATGAGGCCCAGTATCTCTCCATAGGGTGCTCTAGTGTTATTTGTGTGAAAGAAAGATGGTACTCTTAGAATGTGTATCGATTATCATCAAATGAACAAATTTATAGTTAAGAACACGTATCCCTTACCCAAGATTGATGACTTGTTCGATCAGCTTCAAGGAGCTAGTTATTTTTCCAAGGTAGATCTCAGGTCAAGGTATCATCAGCTTAGAGTCAGAGAATGTGACATATCGAAAACAGCCTTCAGAACTCGGTATGGTTATGTCCTTTGACTAACTAATGCCCATGAAGCTTTCATGGACCTATTGAATAGGGTTTTCAGGCAGTATCTAGACATGTTCATCATAGTATTCATTGATGACATTCTCGTGTACTCCAGAAATGAGGAGGAACATACTAACCATCTGAGGATAGCGCTACAAACACTTAGAGTCCGGCAGTTGTTTGCTAAACTCAGCAAATGTGAATTATGGTTGAAGTCTATGACATTCCTTGGTCACGTGATCTCGGTGAGGGTATTCAGGTAGATCCTTAAAAGATAGATGCGGTGAAAGATTGGTGAAGACCTATTTTCCTAACTGATATTAGAAGTTTTCTAGGTCTAGCTGGTTATTACCGACATTTTGTAGAAGGATTTTCCTCGATTGTATCTCCTTTAACCAAGTTAACCTAGAAAAAAGTGAAGTTTCAGTGGTCGGATGCGTGTAGAAGAGTTTCCAGGAGCTAAAGACTCGACTCACTACCGCTCTAGTTTTAACCTTACCAGAAGGAACAGATAGGTTCGTGGTATATTGCGACGCTTCTAGAGTTGGACTCAATTTGTAGTGGGGCAAGGTGATAGCTTATGCCTCCAGGCAGCTCAAGGTTCATGAAAAGAATTATCTGACTCATGATCTTGAATTGGCAGCAGTGGTGTTTTCTTTGAAGATATGGAGGCACTATCTTTATGGGGTTCACGTGGATGTTTTCACCGACCACAAGAGCCTTCAGTATGTGTTCAGTCAGAAAAACTTGAATCTTCATCAGAAAAGGTTATTGAAGGATTATTACATGAGTGTGCTATACCACCCATCCAAGGCCAATATGGTGGCTGATGCCCTAAGCAGGAGGTCCATAGGGAGCGTTGCTTATGTTGAAGAGGGCAGAAAAGAACAAGAAAAAGATATTCATAGGTTTGCTTGATTAGGAGTGCAGTTGGTTGATTCAACTGAGGGTGGAGTAGTAATGCAAAGTGGGTCAGATTCCTCATTAGTTTTTGAAGTTAAGCCAAGGAAGGATGAAGATCTTATGTTGTTTAAGCTAAAAAAAGCAGTTCTCAAAAAAGAAATTGAGGTCTTCTCCAAAAGGGGAGATGGTTCGCTCCGTTACCAGTGTAGACTATGTGTACCGGATATAGGTAACTTGAGATAACAGATACTGGAAGAAGCCCACAGTTTCAAATATTCTATCCACCTGAGTGCCACTAAGATGTACCGTGATCTACGGGATATCTACTGGTGAAACGGCATGAAAAGAGACATAGCAGAATTTGTGGCTAAGTGCCCAAACTGCTAGCAGGTCAAGGTGGAACATCAGAGACCTGGGAGTATGACATAGGATATCAGCATACCCACCTGGAAGTGGGAAGAAGTGAATATGGACTTTAGTACAGGTCTACCTCATACTCACCGGCAGCATGCCGCAATTTGGGTGATAGTGGATCGGATGACCAAGTTAGCACATTTCCTCCTAGTTAAAACTATGGACTCAATAGAATATTATGCTAGGCTGTATTCTGGGAGTTAGTTAGTCTTCATGGGTTGCCCTTGTCCATCATTTCAGATAGAGGTACCCAGTTCACCTCGCATTTCTGGAAGTCATTTCAGAAAGGACTCGATACTCAGGTCAAGCTCAGCACAACTTTTCACCCTCATATAGATGGACAAGTTGAGCGGACTATTCAAAGATTAGAAGATATGTTAAGAGCTTGTATGATCGACTTCAAGGGAAATTGGATGATCATTTGCCTCTCATCGAGTTTGTGTACAACAACAGCTACCACTCTAGTATTCAGATGGGCCTGTTTGAGGCATTGTATAGTAGAAGGTATAGGTCTCCTATAGGGTGGTTTGAAGTTTGTGAAGCTACCTTGATATGGCTAGACTCAGTTCATAAAGTTATGCAGAAATTGCAACTTATCAGGGGAAGGTTGAAAACAACTTAAAGCCGACAGAAATCTTATGCTGATGTGAGGAGAAGAGAATTAGAATTTGTTGTAGATGATTGGGTTTGTCTAATAATTTCACCCATGAAAGGGGTGACGAGGTTTGGAAAGAAAGGGAAACTCAGTCTGAGGTATGTAGGACCCTACAGAATTCTGATACGATTGGCAATGTGGCCTATGAGTTAGAATTACCCTCAGAGTTAGCATCAGTTATCCGACTTCAGTTTTGCCACAAGACAGTGTGGGAGTGAAGGATAGTCTCTCTTAAGAAGAGTTCCCAGTTAAGATCCTAGACTGTCAGGTTCGTAAGCTGAGAAATAAGGAAGTCGCTTTAGTGAAAGTCTTGTGGAGGAACCAGCTAGTTGAGGGAGCTACATGGGAGGCAGAAGCAGACATGATGGCTAAATATCCTCATTTATTCCCTTTCAGTTAAGTTTCAGCATCAGGTACTAAACTCCTCCTCAATACTCTGTTTAGCTTCGTATTCATCAGCTCTATTCAGATTTTCAATATGCATCCTGGTTGCATCAACTCTATTTGCGTGGTTAAATCAGTTTGGAGTCAGTCATTCCTTCATAAATCAGTTCATAGTCTCAGTCTGGGAATTACAGCTCTTTTCCCCATTTTCCAGCAGTCTTAGCCTTCATTCGAGGACGAATGATCCCAAGGGGGAGATATTGTAGCACCCCAAAATTTTCCTAGACAAAACTCAGATCTTGCATGAAAACCAGGGGAAGAACCAGAAAAAATGAGTCGTTACCACTCAAAACGACCCAGACGATGAGTCGTGGTCAGCTGTAAAGACCCATTGTCCGAGTCATCATCAGGCCTACAGGAAGTCCCTTCGGAACCAATGATCCAAGTAACAGGTCATGGAAGAGACCAATGACCCATCCTGTTGAGCCGTTGGGAGAAGGTTAGAAAGTCCTTCCAGTGGTGACGAGGGAAAACAATGACCTGTTGTCCCATACAACAAGTCATTTTTTCCATCCGTGAGCAAATCCCAAAAAAAGTTCCATTAGCCATGAAGAAAGCAGATAACGACTCATTGGATCAACCAACGAGTCGTGGTGTCACATGTTAGAGGAGGGGGCCCAATGTTTTGTTTAAGACCCTGCCAGTGGCCACGAGAGGTACCAATGACCCCTTGGTTCTTTCAATGAGTCGTGGTCCCCATCCATTTCTAGTACCAGTAAGCCCTAGATTTAAGCCCAATACAGACGACTGGTCCCAATGATTCGTGGTGTCAACCAACGACTCGTTGTGTGACCCATTGGTCCCTATCGGGCAATTTTTCAGAATTTCTTTCAGGGGAATTTTATAACTTTCCAACTTTTTAATCCTTAAACTACATTGTTTTGAGTTATATTCAGGGGATTTAGAGGGGTAATCGGTGTTCATTCCTCACTCCTCTCATTCCCTCAAGAGTCAGAACATAGAATCTCAGTCAGGAAGCACAAAGCAGAGCAAGGGTTTCGAATTCTTCTTCTCAGAACTTCTCAAGGATTTCCTCAGGAATCCTCACCAGGTATGTGGGAATTTAGCAAAGGAATTGTCCTTCCTTGTGCCCCCAAATTCATCTAAATTTTCTTTTTAGTCCTAGCCCTGAGATTTCGAAATTTAATAATTTTTCAGTTAGAATTCGATGTCATTCATGTGGAATGTTGTTCATATTGTTAGCTACTATATTTCCATTACTTAGAGGTCATGTTGATACTTGTTCCTATAAAGATGGCTTAGCCCTAGCTCTTGAGTATAATAAATTAGAGTCTTGCATGATTGACTAGTTATTCATGTTGCTTGATTCTATCAGTGTTAGAATTCCCCTAGTATTATTATCATTTAAATTCTCAGTTAGTTGCTTGCTAGAACAGTCTCAGTCAAAATGCTAGTTTCTCTAGTATTTTCAGAAATGTTAGTTGATCAGTTTGACTATAGTCTTTTCTTGAGGTGTTAGTAATGCCTCCCAGATATCGGTTATCAATTATCAGTTTGTTCTTTAGACAGTTATGAAGCTTCCAGATAAGTAGCTCTAACTAGTCTTAGAACCACCACTTCAGCTTTAGTTTGTTCTTTAAACGGTTATGACGCTTCCAAATAAGAAGCTCTGGCCAGTGTTAGAACACCAGTTACAAAATCTGGTCTGATAAGGCTCTCAAGGTACTTCTAGATAAGTATTCCTGATTTAGTCTCAGACCCCATTTTCGAGCTATCAACTTAGTAGTCAGATTAGGACTATCCAGTGGGAGTAGGACTTAACACCGAGTGAACTGGGGTTCCAGCGCTCCTAGATTCCCAGAACTACATTGCCACCATAGGTTATTTTATTAGCCCTACAGCCCAGACTGGTAATCACCCAGTTCATGCCTTTATATCTTGTCAAGGTATATTGGGTCCTATCAATGGGGCATATACATCAAACTCTATGTCTAGCTCATGTGGTTATATTTCGTTTATAGACTCTCCCACTATTTAGTTCAGTTTAGCTCAATTAAATTCATTTTAGCTCAGATCAGTATCTTAGATTCTGGACATGTCTATGACCATCAGCTAGGGTCATTATTGACCATATCAGTTATATTACAGTTGTTCAGTTTTTAGTATTTCCCTTGGTCATTTCATGTCATCTCAGTTTATTACTTGCTATTTCATGTTTATTATATCTTTTTCTTACTCAGTACATTCAACGTAATGATGCATACCTTCTATGTTGTATCGTATCATAATATAGGTGCAGGTTCTCAGAAAATAAAACATAAAAAGTATTTATACAGACGTAAGAATCATTTTCCTAAGCTAACAGGGTAAATTTCCATAATTGGTGCCGCCTGAGCCACGACAAATTCTATGACCCGTAGTAGTATTGTACGGGTCATACCTGCTATCCGTATGTCCTTGGCTTGCTGAAATTTGGCTTAGTGTTGGGCCTTGGTACGAATAGTACATGCTTCTTACGAGTCGTACTGTTTTTCCGTGGCTTGACTCTAAGAATTCTCAATGTTTTTGAAGTTTGTCACGAGTGTGATGGTATGCTCGTACCTTGTCGCCACGACTCGTACTGTCTATCCGTCTCAAGAGTCAGCCTCTTGTGAAATTCTTCTGAATATTTTCATGACTCAATGTTACAGCTCGTACAAGCATTGTACGACTCATACTAAGAGTTGTAGGATGCACTCTTCACAACTTATCCATCTGATACTTTTCATGGTCTTTAGTACGGCTCGTAGCATCATCTTATAGCTCATTCTGAGATTGTGACTTTAGCCCATTTTCTGCACTTTCAGGCTATCTTTTGCACATTCTTGCTCCAACACCTATTTTTCCTATAACCAAAGAAAAAGTGTCTTATATCCATATAAGCACACCTAAGTCCATTCTATTTTCTTAGTTTTGAGCGTCGAAAGTGTTGTAAACTCACAGCACATCAACACCCTCAACTTAAGACTTTTTCATGTCCTCAAGCAAAGAAAAGAATAAACTAAACACGATGCTCAATTAGAAAATAAACCTATGATACTACAATCAATACCAAACAAAATTTTCACTATACATTCAACAACTTTTGACCCTTCTTCCATGAACCATGATCAGCTAATGTACCACAAGCAACCACAAAACATGCTAAGCAGGGATCAATAAAGGTCATCTAGCTATCAATAGGCAATCAAGTCATCGTCGATGCCTTTCACATAGAACAATGGTAAAAGTAAACATAACCCATGTACCCTCACAACAAATGAAGTCCACTTACATATATAGTGTCAGATATTCCATGGGACTAAACAAGCGATACTCTCACCTTCACAAAGATGTTTCAAGTACTGTGTATCATATACCATAGGCTTGCCCTTATTTTCTCTACTTTGATCTGTCAAATGGTCAGATTAGGATCACTATAGGACTTGTTTTGGCTTTTAATGTAGGCTTTAGGATTGGACATGATAAATATGAGAGATTTTTAAGTGACTAACCCTTCCTTGGCACTACATACATTGGATTCACCATTTACCTATTTCACCCTCTTTTCTTCTCATTCCTTTTCCTTCCTTTTCACCTCTTTTGTGTGCATTTGTATGGGTGTGGTATATTTTCAACCTTTTCAAGAATTTATTTTTTCTTTTGAATTTTCTTTTTCAAGATTTTCAACTTTTTCATCTCTTTTTTTTATTTGTCACACCACACCTCATTTTAAACCTTTTCTCTTTTCTTTCCCTTTTCCTCGTTCCCACCACTTATGCACCCTTACTCTAGCCACCCTCAACTTAGGCATTTTGCCTATGTTGACATTCATAATTTCCAAGGAAGAACCAGGGCCAAAACAGGTTCATTATAAAAAAATGGGTATGGTTCATCGGTCAGTCAAAGAAAAATGGTGTATTAAAGGCTCAAAATTGGGATCAAGGGAATCATATGAATTTGGTAGGTTCATTTAGGCTAGAAGTGAACTTAACAAAAATTTTCTATGATAATATCCTAACCAACCATCCTTAGCCTATGCAAAGACCAACCAGGAAAGTTTTAGATCTTCAACACAGTATTGAACTAAGTATCCAACCTCACTCACTCATGGCACATGACTTATATTCACTTTACCTATTTGGTTTATATATGGCTTAATAAGATTACTCATGCTAATAAACTAAATCACATCAAAAGATCCAAAGATCATGCATACCGTCACAAATACATAGCAAATGCATCAAATATTTTAAATCGGGTCAATTTTTTTTCAAAAATTCAAAACTAGTGCACTTTCATTGGCTGAGTACACCTAAGCTATTTCCTAATTAAAAAAATCACAAAATAAGAAAATAAAATCCTAAATGTGCTGGTTCTACTAGATAGCATATCCGAGGGAAAAGAAACACGGCAAGAAAAACCCTCGGACGAATCCAAAAATCCCAAAAATTACAAGTACACCCCCTCCCCTTTTTTAAAATTGTGCTTCATCCCCAAAGCATGAACTACAAGAACAGAGGACAGGGAACAAACCGGTGGAGCTCTAAGTGCTCCCGCCATCCTGCGGAGGAGGTACCTCCGCTGCAATTGTGACGCTAGAGGTGGCCGGCACACTCAATAGTGTATCAATAGGGGGAGTGGTTACCCCCTCAGTAGTATCGTCCGCCTCTACGGCCTCTGTGGTGATCGGGGCTGAATGTGGCTCACCCGTCCTAGCCACTAGCAAGCTCATGCTGAGCCATGGTAAAGCTGCCTACTCCTCTAGCTCGCTCCTATAGCTCTGACATATGTAAGTCATGAGTCTGCAAGCTCTCTACTTTTTCCCGCTTGTGTTCTCTTCTTTCTTTCTTCCTTTTCTTCCTCAAACTTTCTTCTCCAACATCCTCGGAGACTCTTTTCTTCCCTTTTTCTCTAGCAGCTCTCACCGGCTCCCAATAAGCCGCCAAGTAAACCTCCTTATCAGGCTCTTTATTAAGGTCCGAAAGAGTGGGGGATGATATGACTACCGGTTATCATGATGACAACTCGACTACTTAGCTCCGAAGAGCCCCCAACTCCTCGTGAAAACTGCTGGTATCCATCTACTCTGTCATACGCATGTTGAACCGGCTCTCAAATCCATCTAGGCGAGCATGTAAGGCCTATGTTGTTGTGTCAATTTCTACTTTTACCTAGGGCTTCACATTCTCCATCATAGCTTGAATTTTTCTTTCGTCCATGGTCAATCTCTTGGCCAATTTTTGGAGAAAATCCCGGGACACTAGGATGTACTCTGTTGGAGTCTGAGTCGGCAGGCTAGGCAGTGGTGTATCAAAAGTGCTAGGAGCTTCCTCTAAATGATCTGCATCTGCAGCCGGTGTCTCTCTCTGCTCCTTTGAGGTGGGGGCATTCACCTATGCTCCCCCTACTAGCTGGGTTTGTGGAACTGTTGTGGGAAGTCGAGCCCACTTACCAGGTTCATTTCATCCCGAATTAAGCCAATGTCTACTATTGTCTGCCCTCCAATCAAGCGCTCCTCACCCCTTCATACTGACACTCTTGCCTCTTTGCATAATTTGAAAATAAGGCTCGGGAATGGGATGGTAGTGCTCAATCCCACAGCTCGATCTCGTATTTCCTCTGCGATGATCCTCGAGATATTGATGGGGTATCTGGACATGAGGCGTTCCACTATAGTTGCTCTTTCTGCACTCAGAGTATTGTCATTGACAGTAGGTGCTAATTGGTGGCGCACTACTGTCTAGCAGGCTTTAGCTATGACATCTTCCAACCACTACAGCTACCTCTATCTCTCCTCAAATCCCAGCTACCTAATTTTCTTCCGTGTCTCCACTCTGTACTCATATTCCGGTGTGGCATGTGGAGGTATGAACTGTGCCCCATACAGGATTTGAGAGATAGTGCGCTCAAAGATGTCTACCTCTCACCCTCTGACCATGACACTCTCCAATCTGGGCTGGTCTTTCACTTTCTGCCCCTTCTTTGCCTTTTCCTCCATGGTCGCCAAGTAGTTGGCATAGAACTCTCGTACTATCTCTGAAGTGTACTGGTCCGGAGTCCTATCCATCCATTCGAGCCCAAAAAAGCTGAATATCCACTTCATCTCCTCTACTTCATTCAACGTGTTGGTAAGGATCCGCAGTTCTTCTTGGATGTTCGGCTTAGGTTTGTTTTTGGTGGTGAGAGCAATGCCTTGTTCACAGATTTCCTGTGCTCCTGAAACTCTCCACCGGATGGTACAGCTCTCCCTAGGCGGGATCTGCTGTTGCTCAGCATTGGGAGCCTCCTCCTCTAACTCAGAACTGCCACTTGCCTCTCCGGATTGGATCTCCTCAAACCCTTCTTCTACATTTGAGTTGTTTCCTGACTCCTAATTACCTTCTTTAGCTCCTTCCTCAGACTGGGGAGCTTCGACAATAGCTTCGATGGCTTAGGATTTGGCCTTTGTCCTAGTGGTTTGGGTCCCATCGGTGTCTGATGTATCGACCCTGTATTACTCAACTGAACCACTACGGGAACTGCCTGCTTTCTCAGATTCAGAGGTCTCATCATGTAATGTCCTCCGGGTAGTTACTTTGGATGCTTTGCGCTTCATCGTCATTGTACCTGTAGAGAAGAGAGTTAGAACTCCATATTTGAGAAAGAAAAACAAGAAGTGAAATTCTCAGTATCAAACCATGAGTCAATAGTACGATTTGTACCTTGGAGGTACGACTCGTATGAAGTTCCAATAAATCCTATGTGCACATTATGACTCATAGGTACGACTCGTACCACGAAGGTACGATCCGTACCTTGAGTCGTTTGAGGATGCCCCTCCACTGAAAATTTCTCTGTATTTGTCCAAGACTCTTGGTACTACCCATAGGTCAATTCCATAAGTCGTAGGAAGGGCCATACTGCTTCATCTAGACTTGGCCCTATTCAAGTCATTGGTACGAATGCGCAGTACGACTTGTAGTAGCTAACCACGAACTGTACTAGGTTTTGTACCTCTAGCCTTGACTTATTTTAGTATGGGAAAGTCCCAACGAGCCATCCTACGAGTCATAGTATCAAACCACGAGTCATAGGAAGGCTTGTAAAGCCTGTCCCTGTCCAAATTTGTTCCAGTGTTTAGGGAATTCCATTTTTTTAATAATTTGGGTACTCAGAATTCCCCAGGTTTAGGCATCTATTTTTAACTCTATTCTTGACAAATACTCTTCCCTCCCCTTTTTATTTAATACCCATAACTCATTGTGAATGGTTTAATGCACAAGTTCATAAAAATTTTAAAGCTTTTCCCAGTCGCAGACAACTCGATAACACCCATGTTCATTGTCTTTTGCACAAAAAACTTATTAGCAAACATGATGTCTCACAGAAGCATTGGCATCAAAACATCAAGCATACAATTTTTAGAATTATTCAAAGAAATACACTTACTTGTTAGCTGTTTAATTTGACTGGAATCAAGGATTAGGGTTGAGAGGAACTCGATTGAGCAAGAAATTGCTCGAATTTTTCTTTGGTTTTTAGTTACGGGTGTGGAGGAGTGGTGAGTGCAAGTCGTGATTGCATGTTGTTTGTGTGGGAGAAGGGTCGGTTTAGGTTCGAAGTTTAAATAAGTGAAAGGGAATAATTTAAAAATCTGGGCCGAGTCGGGTAATTTCATGGACTTTGACCCATCACGGCTCCTACCACGAGTCATAGGTAGCCCTCATGACTCGTCCCCTGGACCCGTGCTTTAGAGAGTTGAGAAACTTCATGGGACCTATGAATGCATCTTATGACTTGTACCACGAGGGTACGGGTCGTACTATGACGCGTAAGCCTTTATCTCATATGGTTTGACTAGTCCACAAGTACAGTGAATACTACAATCCGTATTCTTATGTTACAAATCGTACGACCAACCGTACCCTGAACACTGCTCCGAAGCACCTCTCTGATTCTTACCACGTCTCCTACTACGGCTGTTATGATGCTATCATGAGTCGTACTGAGAGACGTAGCAGCTGTTTTTTCAGTAGTTTTATGCCACCTGTATTTGCTTCCCTACACACTAAACACTCATCAGTTAAGTTACTTGAGTTGCCTCCCAAGAAGCACTTGATTTAACATCACGACACGATGCAGGTGGTCCGGTTACTCAGAATTCACCAAGACACCACTTGGGTAGCCTCCTAAGAAGTTCCTGATTTAACGTTGCTTCACGCAAGTCTCTTGACTACTCAAGATTCATCAAGTGACTCAAATTCATCCTCTAGTGTTGAGACTACACTGAATTCCTTCGGTTTCTGCATTAACCAGCAGATTTGAAGGTGAACTCTTCTTTGTTTAGTCTGAACTTCAATTGGCCCACCTCCACATCTACTAAGGCCCTCCCTGTTGCAAGAAGTGGTCGCCTCAAAATGATGGGGTCCTCATAATCAACCTCGCAATCTAAAATCATGAAGTCTGCTGGGATGAATCTGTCTACCTTAACAACCACGCGAACAGGATCCCTACTGGCTTCTTCACAGTTCTATCGGCCATCAGTAGCCTCAGAGTAGTTGGTGTGGGGGCTCCTAAGCCCAATTGCTTGAATACTGCCAAGGGCATCGGGTTGATGCTCGCTCCCAGATCACAAAGTGCCCTTGTGAACTCGATATTGCCAATAGTGCAAGGTATAGTGAAAGCACCCGAATCTTCCTTCTTTTGAGCCAGGACCCGTGTAGCTATGGCACTATAGTGGTGTACATTATCTACCAACTCATAGCTTACGAACCTCTTCTCTGTCACCAAGTCCTTTATAAACTTAGCATATCCCGGCATTTGTTTCAATGTCTCAACCAATGGTATGTTCACAGATAATTGTTTAAGCATTGACAGAAATTTCTGGAACTTACCATTTTCTATGTTTTTCTTCATTCTTTGGGGGAACGATGGTGGTGGTCACAGGATAGCTTTGTATATTTGAGTTTCTCCTTGATCAATGTCAAGTTCTTTCTCACCTATTAGGGCCTCTGGAAACTCAGCATTCTCAGCGCCCTCCATCTCAGCACTCTTCTCATTCTCCTCAGTTATGCTCTCTTTCTTCTGTTCAACTACAATTGGAAAAGGGGGGCCAACTGTGGTCTTACCACTCCTAGTCATCACCTCTATGCAGTGGCCATCATTCTTTGGGTTCTAGACAGTGTTGTTAGGTAGTGTACCCTTTTGCCTAGGGTTCAGTGATGCCGATAGTTTCCTAAGCTGTTGTTCAATCTTCTTGATAGCTTTCTCATGAGATTCTACTTTGTGACCCATGCTTGATATGTCACCATGAATTTCCTTTAATTGATTATCAGTGGACATCACCTTTTTCAGCATCTCGGCCATCATGCTCTCTAGATTTGAATGCCCAGCCTCTCCCTCGTGCATTGGAAGGCACATATATTCTAGCTCGATCATTGCAGTAGCCTTCATTCCTTTTCCATTCTCCATCGCGCTCATGACCTCGGCTCCTATCTCTATACCCACTTCGATTGTAGTTATCTCTATATTGGCTACGGCCTTGGTTTCCAGAAACTTAGCGCCAATTGTCTTGTCCAGACGCTTGGGCGTTGGCTTGAAAATTTGCCACCTGGCTATCCAGGAAATTTGCCTCCTCGAAATCAGAGTGATCTACCCCCGGCTCCAGTCCTTGTGTCCCCAGTACATTTACCTTTTTGGCTCCCGCTCCCATAATGTGCTTTGTAAGCAAATCCAACGATGTGCGCATATGAGCCAACTCTTGGTCGCATTTTTATTCCTTCCTACATTGGTCTATAGTCAAACCAACAACATATGTACCGGCCGCTGCATTTGCCTCCCTGGTATGCCATGCCCTATTTGTTTTTGTCACCCTGTCAAGGATAGTAGCAGCTTGCTCCCAGGTGAGACTCATCAATGCTCCTCCTGCCACAACTTTTGTGTTGTTGTTTAAAGACCTATAAAAAATTTCCAATAAACTATCATCTGGAATCTTATGGTTTAGGCACTTTGTGAACTTCTTCTTGAACCTCATCCAGGTTTCATGAAGTGCCTCAGTTTTGAGCTGTCGTAAATTGTAAATCTCATCCTTAAGCTACAATATTCTGGAGGGAGAGAAGAATCTCTCCAAGTAGGCTTGCTTGAGTTCCCTCCAGTTGGTTATGGAGTCGTTGGGCAACTCCGATAACCATAAAGTGTCTTCCTCTGACAGAGAAAAGGTGAATAGTCTGAGCCTAATGTCATCTTGGCTAACTCCAGGAAACCTGTACGCCTTGCATATTCCAATGAAGTTCATCAGGTGCAGGTTGGCATCATCCACTGCGTGAACACTGAACACCCCTTTCATGTTTAACAGTTGAATCATGGTGCTCGTGATGTCAAATTTGGCCCCAGCGGACAGATAATGTATTACTCTGTATTATGTAGATTTTGAATGTTCCGAAGCTTTGAGGAAGGGCAAGGCTCCTACGGAGTAGCTGAATTGTTATCTTTGAATATCGAGTTAGGTATGGTTAGAGGGTTAGACCATGTATAATGACTTGTATGCATATTTGATAATGGTATGTCATTGGTCTTCGGACATTATTTAATATGAAATTGTTTATTTGAATAAATATTGGAGATCATGTTAACATGAGATGATTATGAATGGTTGTGAAAAGTTTCGAGGAATTGTGAAGTGAAATTCTTTCAACTATAATATGAATAGATGATCTGTACTTATACAAGTGATAGAGTGGAAAGTAGACTCCTATGTGATGAAACATATATATATATATGGGTTGTAACTTGTTACATTTTGTGATGAAAAATGATTTGAATGGTAAAAGTATCTTGAGGTGAGTGGATCATGTCCGAGGGGAAGCATCTAGGCGAGCGGTATTGTTGAGAGGCTCATGTCCGAAGGGATCATCCGAATGAGCATATGAGTAGGAGGGGGTACCACGTCGGTACAGTACATGGATTTCTAGAGTCCCCTGCAGGTCATTTCCTTGAAGGGAAAAAATAAGACCCTCTAGCATGTGTGTACACTGATTTTATGGATTGAGTGTTTATGGGGATATGGAAGAGGCGTGTGCCCGTCATGTCACCATTTTTTACTTTGTTTATATTACATTTGTAATCATGTGTAAGATAGAATGAAGTATGTGCTAAGTGGTTGTGGAAATTATATATCTTGTTCATGTATTTTGAGACGAACGACATAAACCTGATTCTATGTGTGATACTGTCATGATGCTGGTAAGTGTTGAGTGGATTTTGCTTGTGATTACCTGTTTTGTTTATAAGTGATAAAGATTTGTATTTGTTGTTACTCAGACTTGTGCGATATGTGAATTGATTTGTAGAGTATGTGAATCATTGACTCTAATAAACTAATGAACTGATTAACTGATGAAGGTGCACTAAGTTGAGTTACTGCCTAAGGCAGTATGCTGAAGCGAGGTCGTTATAGCAGTCAAGTGACCGCTGTAGCGAAAGGCCCAATCCAATGAGCAGGCCGACTGTCACCTAAGTGGAGCTAGTGTACTTGAAATGGTTTCTGTACTTTTGTAAAATGCTGAAGACTTTTTTTATATCATTGTTTCTATGTTTACACGTTATTATGTAAGGTTGGCAAATGATGCCTACTAGTACTGTGTTATGTACTAATTCTACGCCTGCATTTCTTTTCTAAATGCAGAGTCTAAACCAGGAAGTTCCTCCCGTCCTCACCTGTGAAGCAGAATCAATTTTACATGAAAGGTAAGCAGACTAAGGGGGCAGTATCACTCTCCTGTTGAAGATGTCCTTCCTTCCGAACATTTATTTTATTTGTGTTTTAGACTTAATCATTCTTAGAGTTGTAAGAAGATATCTTGTGCAATGACAATCAGGTCTTAGGATTAGTTTAGTTTGTTTGTTTTGGTTGTAAGAGGATTCTTACTGCTTCTAATTACTCCTCTTATTTTATTATAAACTCTTATCTTCTTATTAACGTTTGATGTTAGGATATTTATTAGGAATCATTGGTTCACCCACTAGGGGGTTAATGTTGGTGCCAATCAAGGCTATTTAGGTCGTGACAAAGTTGGTATCAGAGCCCTAAGTTTGTTGATCTCATTGAACTAAGACGGGTCTAGTAGAGTCTCATGGATCGGTGCAAAAATGTTCGTAACTTATCTTCGAGAGCCTGCAGGACTTTAGGAAAACTCCCTTCTTCTTTCCTTTCATGCGATTACTTGATTCCAATTGGTATCTGGTGATCCAAATTGGTATCTAACAATTTTTATTCTTTCCTTCTCAGATGGTGAGAACATGCGCAAACGGTAATAGAGAGGTAGCACCCGAACCAGCAGTGGCAGCCATAGTTTGCGGACGAGAAAGGGGCAGCGGTTGTGGACGGAGGCCTGCTGCTGCTAGAGGAGGGGCTTGTGTTCCTGCTCCAGTCAGGGAGAGGTCTGCATCTTCCGTGCCACCAGTAGTACAGGAGCAGGTGGCTATTGAAGTGGAAGTTCCGACTCAGGGGGAAGCTCCTGCCATTCCAGCATTCTCTGAGGTTCTGTCTCAGATCCTCAATCTCCTAATTGGCCTTGTAGGTAATGGAGCAGTGCCAGCAACTCCTGCAGGGCAACAGTCAGGGATACATCATGCAGCTTTTGTGGCTCCTCGGATTGATGACTTATCCAAAGCTATCATGTTCCCGAGATCGGTAGTGGGACCTGTGATGATGGGGGAGGATCATGACCCATTTCGGAGATTTACTAATATGAAGCCTCCCACTTTCTACAGCACTGAGGCAGAGGATGCATAGGAGTTCATCATTAACTATCATGAGAGGCTCCATAAGATGGGGGCAGTAGAGAAGTATGGTGTAGAGTTTGTCACTTTTCAGTTGATAGGGGATGTTAAGTGATCTGGGGCATATTTATATGCCCGAGTGATACTCAAATGCATCATTTTTTGCCTTGTTTATCCAACAATGTTTGTACATTTGCATGTAAATTGTAGGGAAGTGTGAATTTATACTAACCAATATGATTAGCGTTGTTTTGCAGGAAAAACATACTTTTTATGAAGTTAAGATGCATGTTGGAGATGCATGTTGGGAGGAATCGGAGATGGACTCGGAACGAAAAGGAAGCAAGTGGAGAAGCAAGAAATTAAAGGGCTCACGATGAGCCGTGACACACGCCATCGCGGATGCATTCTGCCCGGGAGATATAATTTCAAAAATTCCGTGAGAGGGTCCGCGATCGAGCTGTGGCACGTTGGAATTAATTTCCCAGATCTTGACATTCCGCAGCGTTGAAGGTCCGCGTTTGCACCAGGCACGCCGGCATGCCCGTGTTGCATGTCGTGCCACGTTGGGAGCAATTACTCCGGGCGGCCAAATTCCGTGAGAGAGCTTCCATGTTTGCACCGTGTCGCTGGAGGCAGTGCTCCATGATGCACCTGTGACATGCTGCTTGTTATTCCGGGAAAAAATTATCCCTAGTATAAATAGAACACTTAGGTTCATTTTTAATTATTTCTAACTTGGTGGAGCAAGAACTGGGGTTGTGCAGCTTGAGAGGACGAAAATTCTTAGGTTTTCTATCCCTTTCTTCTTTCTTTCAATTGTTTGCATGATTTCATATTCATTTAACATGTTCAATCCACAAATGAGTGGCTAATTCCTTTCTTGCCGAGGTTATAAACCATTGTTTGAAATGTGATCATGGATTATTTGGTTGTTTCATCTTTTCATATTGTTCTATTTAATTCTTGTTCTTACTACATTGATATCTCGGCCAATGTTAATGTAAACTAAAAAAGTCCGGTTTCACCTGAGAGGGCAAGAAATTGAAAGTTGTGAATTAATAGGATATGATCTGTTCTTTGTTTGGGAAAATTGAGAATTGATTTACCTTCAGATAGAAATATACTCGAAAGTCGTATTAGTCAAGTGTGGAATCGGTTTTGTATGGCTAGGACATGAATTTCTTCTATCACTAGAAATGTAGGCGGAAGGTTCATGATTCTTAAGTTGGGTTAAATACGAGAGTTTTAATCCATAGGTATAAGTTCCGACTAGCAACCTGAGAAAAGATAAATCGTGTATATCGATAATTAATTTCTTTCATGTTCGTTTTAGCCTCAGCATGCTCACATTCATAGTTCAGACTCACTGTATAATTATTTACTTTTAGTATAAAATATAGTTTACAAAATATAAAAAACTTTCTTTACACCTGTCTTCATTATTAGAGTTACGTAAATTAACACTCGAGAAGGCTTTACCTCTGTGAGTCCAAATTCCCCGTAGGTTCGACATTCCAGCTCTTAAAAAGGGCCACTATATTACTTGTACAAACTGCACACTTGCGGGCTCATCAAATTCTGGCGCCGCTGCCGGATTGGCAATTGGTGAAATTTGATTTTTCGTAAAAGTGTTAGTTTGCTATTTCGTATTTTATTGTTGATAACTTGTCTTAGCCTGTATTTTGCAAAAAATGCATTCTCATAGAACATCGGCAAGAGACAAAGATTTGGTGATCCATCCTTAGAGCCGGAAAGACAATTCCATCGCCAACGGAGAGAAGCTCTAGGAGAAAACTGCCTGCTCGTATAAACAATCATGGAGCAACCACAGAACTCACCACTTGTGCGGCGACAGTGCCCGAGGAAATGCAGCTAGGCCGGTTCGCGATGTGGCAATCCCATGCTAGTAATGCTCACATCTAGCATTCGCAAACCTGAGCTGTGAGGGAGGTTCGAGCTTAAAATGTGTAACATGGTGCACCGTTTCGCACACAAGCGGGCAGTCATGTGTCTCCTCACGGTGATCCACAACAACATCTTCAAACCTTTTTGGAGATAAGTGACACTTATATTCCCGCTGGAGTGTCAGACTATGTCAGCTTACACCTGCTCCCATTTTCACTCTTGGGAGAAGCAAAGCAAGTGGGTTGAAAGTCGAGCCACCGAACTCATAAACTACACGTGGATGATCTTGCAAAGAAGTTCTTGATCCGACTTCTTTCCTTCCGGGTAAACAGCAAGGCTTGAATTCAAATTCTAAGTTTCAAACAAAGAGAAGGAGAGAATCTGTATCAAGCTTGGGAGAGATTCAAATCGTTGTTAAGTGATCGCCCTCATCACCATCAATCCAATGATGTGTCAATGCACACTCCTTTATAGAGGGTTTGAACCCCACACAAAAATCTTGCTGATTCGCAGTCGGGGACAAGCATTAGAAAAGACTTATTAGGAGCTTTATATTTTGCTTAATCGTATTTCGCATGGAAATCCGGGAGGGAATGCGGACTCTTCAAGGGGAGGAGCAAGGAAAGCAGCCGAGTCTTGGAAGTGGATGGGTTTACAGCTCATTTCCAAGTACGTATAGCTCTGTAATCAACTAAACACCTACTCGGCAACATGAGCTTGAGCCGCTCCCCAGCCCCGTGAATGCTGGCAACAGCATTTGGTGTGAAGTGTGCGGAAGCAATGAACACTGAAATGAAAGGTGGAGCAAAATCCGCATCTTCTATGAACTTTGTCAATGCACAAAGGAACAATCTCCAAGAGTATGGGAACAGCTACAATTTAACCGGAGGAATCACCCGAATTTCTCTTGGGGTAGCAACAACCATCAGGGATGCAGTGCGAGTCGTGGTATGCAGATGAATCAAGGAGGGCCACGTAACTATCGTGTACGTATAGAAACAATAATGCCCTCCACCACCATCACCCAACATTGAGGAGATGTTCAAGACATTGGATAGCTAGCCAAGGCCTTCAATTGCAGCCGACTATGTAAACTGCAGCCGAGGTCAAGAATAATCGCTTAGCTACCAAAGGGCCGGGAGTATCGGGCCAGGCGCTTGTCGAGCCCAAAACACTGTGCCTAGGAGGAGGACTTCCCAAAATGGTTACGTAATCCCAACCCCAAGCAAAAATAAATGCAAGGACTACAAGGAGGATTTGTGTCAAGGAGGTGGAACCAGAAGACCACCTCAACAACACCGGAGCAAAGCAGTAACTTAGAGTGGAGCAAATGATGAGAGGGGGAAGAACAAGGATGCTGAATCGTAAAGACCTCCACCCCATTCCCTCAACGATTAAAGAAGCACAAGGAGGAGGCGTGTTTCAAAAAGTTCATGGAGTTGATGCAACGGTGCACACATTAACTTACCTCTTGTTGATGTTTCTTGTGTGGAGTGCCTAAGTACGCAAAGTACATAAAGGACATCGTGGCCAACAAAAGCGCGGAACCATCAATATGCCACGGTGGCTCTTACGAGGAGTGCACTTCCCGGATACAAACCGATTGCCTACGAAGCTCAAAGACCCTGGGAGCTTCACAATTCAAATAACAATCGGCCAAAGTATCCGAGCTCGCGGATTATGTGATTTGGGAGCGAGCATTAACTTGATGCCGACCTCGGTATTCAAGAAGTTGGGGCTAGGGAGTCCTAGACCTACGACAGCGATCTTGCAGCTCGCGGACGCTCCTTGGCAAGACCAGATGGTATCGGTGGGAGGACGGCCGGTGCAAGTCGGCTCCTAATCTTCCTGCAGAGATTTGTTGTGGCCGATTTTGAGCCGTACGTCAAGTCCCATTTATTTTGGGACGGCCTTTCTGGCGACCGGAAAGCGTAACAGATGTAGCTGCAGGGCAGCTAACTATGTGAGCATGACAAGGTGGAGGTGTTCGATGTGTACAAGGCCACCAAGCTCCCTTGGCCAGGACGAGGAACTTCCTAATATCACGTTTAAGCAAGTCAGATGTTGCTCAGGGTTTTGAGTCTCGAGAGCACGGGAAACCCCCGACAAGCGGTAAGCTTGACAGGTGAGGACGTGTTCGTGAGAAAACGTCCGTCACCTCAGGGCGAATGAGCTTAAACGTACGCCGAGCCGCGACGGTAAACCAGCGCCGTACTGAGGCAACCGGTGAATTTTTGTTTTTATGATTGTACAAATAAAAAGTAAAAAAAAAGAAAAAAAGAAAAAAAGAAAAAAAAGAAAAAAGAAAAAATTTATATGCATATGTGTGTAAATATAAAAAAAATGGTGTTCTTCAAACTTGGGATTCTAACCAATTTCTCGGGTGTAAGATATATTTCAAAGTTGATCGGAGGAAAATGCAAGGAGTGCAAAGGAGAAAACGAGGTATGAAAATTTTTTAAAGTGGTGCAAACAGTGAGCCTCGCGCGATGGCTCCGTGCTCACTGGGAGAGGGCTCTCCGCGCTACCCTCCGTGACACGTTGAAGTTGCAAAAATCCGGAATCTTACAAATTCCACGCTCGCACATGGCCCGTGACACGGAGGTGATGCTCGTGTTACCCTCCGTGACACGGAGGTGATGCTCGGCGTTACCTCCGTGACACGTTGAAGTGTTATTCTCTTCGGGTCTCACACCGGGTCACCGGTAACCCGCGCGAAAAATCCCACTTTAACCCCAAATCCCCTCATTTTTTCTCATTTTCTCACATCCTTCGCGACAAACCTCCCAAAAATCCTCTCTCCCTCAACGTGCCACGGACTAGCAAAATTTCATCAAGTTTCTTCCGTTCATCGACCTTAAGGTACGTCTCATCACTTCTATCTCACTCTTGGTCGAATTTCTTTCGATTTTTAGCATGATTATGAGTAAACCTTAGCCTAGTTAGAAATTGAACTTAAATTCATGCAAGTATTGTTAATTTAGGTTGTGAATATCCTTGTAATGGTATGAATCGATAAAAATATGTGTGCTTGTTCGAATTTGTGAAAAATTGTGGCTGGGGTTGGGAATTGAACATGAAATGGAGAAGCTTGTAAATTGTTATCTTTTTTTTGTGTTGTGTATGTTGGGTGAAATGAGTTGGCTGTGTTATCTATATAATATAATGGAAAAACCGACTTGATTTTTTTTTTGGGGGAGTGAAAATGTGTATTATACAAGAAACTAGTAGATAGCATAGGTTTGTATAGTTACATAGTTGTTGTTTTTCTTTTTTTTACTTTCGTTGTAAGCGCTCTGTATGAAAATGATCGATGGTATGTCAGGGATTACCGTACGAAGTCCGAGTAGTACATAGAGGTTATACTGTCAATCCGCCGAATGCACGAGGCATTTTCTTGTTTTGTTGTTTTTGGTTTCTTGTTTTTATGTAAATAATAAAATAAGGATGATCTTTCCGTGATGCTGTAATTGTGGCCGAAAACTATGTGGGGTGGCCGAGCCTAAACCAACCTTAGTCAAGCTAATTTTAATTTGGATCGACATTGGGACTGCCTCGCTTTCTTTGGATGAACAATGGCAAGGTAGCAGACAGCGGCAAGGGCGCATCTAATGTGCGCCGGAAGAAAGCGGTTAAGACGGAGCAAATAGCCCCAAGAAGACTGGGGCCGTTCCACGCGCGCCGCGCCAATACGGAACCAGATGGGTGACAGAGGAAGGGAAGAAGTGGTACACGAAGCACAAGGAGAACAACACTTCCCGAGGAGCATATCAGTAGTGGACCCATTGGCACAGGAGTTCCCCCGCATGGTACACCGCATTGACACCGCCGGGCTGCGCTTCATTTTTTGACGAGCCTAAGGAGTGCACCTGCACTTGATCTTGGAGTTCTACGCAAATTGGAACCCGACGCTCCGTAGTTACACCATCAAGATAAGGGGCCAGATTGTCACACTTGAGCCTCACCACCTTAATGCCATACTAGTGGCAATGTAACACCGATGCCCACATACTCCGACAGCTGAATATCACTCCACCTATGCGGATATCGACGCACATTGTGTGGAGCTCCGGCCGACGGCATCGGGAGTGTGCATAAGGAGGAGGGGCTACCATCGATATCGCTCTTACCTGGCGTATGAATGTAAAAGCTGTGGATCCGCCGAAAATTGTTTGCTCCTCGTTGATTCCGGGGGTGCACATGACTGATGTGACCCAGGATCGCATATGCCTCGGTGTATGCCCCGATGAAAGGGCTAGAGATAAAATGAAGTGGTGATCATATCCGCCATGAAGAGAGCCCGGTTGCACCGGGCGGGCAATGTGTACGGGTTTGGCGGGTTGCCGACCACTGCCTCGAGGGCCTCGGAGGCAGAGGAAGAGGCCCTAGATTACATCCTACAGATGGAGAGGCGCTGTAGATTTCACGAAGACTAAGGCACCGACACCACTCACTGCCAGCCACACTGTCGAGCGACATGCTCGGGATGATCAAGATATGGCCCGCATGAAACGGATGATGTCTAGCCTACGCATAGCGGAGACCGGGCAACGGAGGATGAGCTATGGAAGCTCAACTTAGATTACCCTTGGCGAAATGCCAGGGCACTATGTCGCGTGGCCCACTTTTTTTGTGGAGCTCCAGGATGATAATGTCCCCACCGATGAGAGACACGCCGCAAGGATCTGATATTGAGCTCCTGGAGCAGGACGATGGGGGAGATTCGACATGGAGACGAAAAAGGTACAGACTCGATGAAGAAGTGGAATACTTTTGATTGATCGGGGGGAGTTTCACCACCCACCTTCTGTTTTGTGATTGTATGAACACCGGGGACAAAGTGTTCGATTTTAAGTGTGGGGTGGGGAGTAGTTAGTGTGCCGATTTTTGTCTCGTTTTGTATATAATCGCATGTTCTTTTGTTGCCGTGTTTGAAAATATTGTGACCTTGTTTTTGTGTGTATGTTGTATTGTAAATATTTTTTGTGAAGCCGTGTGTGTGCTGTTGAATGTCATTAGCCAAAGTTGTGTAATAGTTTCTGTCGAAATTATCGATATTTTTAAAAATTTATTTTTCAACTATTTTTATTATTGGGTTTCTCTCGGAGTTTATTTTCGTCTCTTTTTTGCCGAGAAGAGTCCCATTGAACCGAAGTCGTGAAAAGTGACTGTTCCTATGATGATGGATGATCACTGCCTTAAGGAAACAGCAAATTTCGATAGGAGAAGCTTATTTCTAAATTTTTGGTATGTTGGTTGTATCCCATGCATGTTGCTACGCTATGGCTATGAAATCTTGGTTGTGTGTTGTATACATAATGTTTATACTTAAAAGATGATTCGTTAGAAAGCATGCAAATTTTTGTACATATGTGAGACACTTAGGCCATGTAATTCGATTCTAACAGATTGAGGGATTAATTTGAATTCTTGCAGTTAGCTGATTAAAGAGTCTGTGAATATGTCTTGAGTTGAGCATGTGCATTGAGTGTATAGTGAGGTCTCTGCTTATTCCATGCTACTGTAAGTGTCTAGAACTTTCCTGCCAGGTGTACGAAACGGAAATGAAGAAAGTGTAGTGTAGGAAAGGATGTAGGCGTTTTGTTTAACCTAAAGTTTTTTTCCCTTGCTCCACCCACCTTGAACGTCAAATCAGTTAGCCCATTGAGCCTTTAACTCATATTTTTTCTTTTGTCGAAAAGGGCATAAACTAAGTTGTCCCTTCTTTTCATTGTCCGTAAACCTAATCCGAAGCTCTTAAGCGCTCAAGAAAATATATAATTTTCCCACAGTGTAAAGGAGTGAAATGGATGAAAAGAAAAGAAAAAGAGAGAGGAAAAGAAAAGTGATGAAAAGAAAGAAAAGAGTCAAAGGTGTACTTGCTGTGATTTAAAGGAAATAAAGTTGTATAACTTATCTTTTGTCTAGTCTGGTGTTTAAAGAAGTGTGACAAAAATAAAGAAAGACTTCAAGAAGGGAGGAGGAAGAGAAAAAATGTATGCCTTAATGTGATGGGATGCATTGAAAAGCACTTAAGGATGTGCTAGTTGCTATTATTGGTTAGCCCAAAGATATACTAGTTCCATAGCTGACATTACAACCCGTTAAGTCCTACGTGATCTTACATCACACGTCCTTATATTAGTGGAGTAATACACGAGAGGCAAGCCTATGGTTCATGACACGATGCATGTGAATTCTCTTGGGAGAGAGAGTGAAATTGTGTGTACATGCCCCCTGCATGAAATGGGAATGAGTTCATGTGATTTAAAGAGTGGGAAATTCTCTTGTGATGTAAGGGCGCATGCTTGACGAAAGAATGAAATTCGTGACGGATATCTTGGCCGCCTAATTTGGCAGAGTTTGCCAATATCGAGAGTCGATTCTTGAGTCTAGAAGGTCTTGATTTGTTAAATGTCATTGTAATGATGATACTATGCATGTTTTCTTGATGATTTGTTATGAAAAATAATCGGTATAACCACAGCCTGACTGTCGAGCCAAAGTAGCCATGATGGGATATTAATTTCACGAGGTGTAGGAGTATTGTCTGAGGACGAACAAGATTTTAAGTGTGGGTAGTATCCGGGGGCATATTTATATGCCTGAGTGATACTCAAATGCATCATTTTGCCTTGTTTATCCAACAATGCTTGTACATTTGCAAATTGTAGGGAAGTGTGAATTTATAATAACCAATACATTAGCGTTAAGAAATGGCAGAAAAACATACTTTTTATGATAAGATGCATGTTGGGAGGAATCGGAGATGGACTCAGAACGAGCAAGGAAGCAGGAGAAACAAGAAATTAAAGGCTCCGCGATGGAGCCGTGACACGCCGCTATCGCGGATGCATTCTCGCCCGGAGATATAAATTCAAGAAATTCCAGAGAAGGTCCATGATCGAGCTGTGGCACGTTGGAATTAATTTCCCGCATCTTGACATTCCAAAGGAAGGTCCGCGTTTGCACTGTGGCATATGTTCCTTCCGCGTTGCATGTCGTGCCACGCTGTAGGAGCAATTACCCGGGCGGCCAAATCTTGTAGAGCTCTCTGACGCACACCGTGTCACGGAGGCAAAGGTTTCGCGATGCACTCCGTGACACGTTGCTTGTTATTCCGGGAAAATTATCCCTAGTATAAATAGAACACTTTAAATATTTAATTATTCTGACTTGGTGGAGCAAGAACGGGGTTACAAAGTGTTGAGAGGACGAAAATTCTTAGGCTTTCCATCCGCTTTCTTTCAATTGTTTGCATGATTTACATTCATTTAACGATGTTCAATCCATAAATGAGTGGCTAATTCCTTTTGCTGAGGTTATAAACCATTGTTTGAAATGTGATTGTTGATTATTTGGTTGTTTCATCTTTTCTTCATGGCTGGTTTCTATTTTTAATTCTTGTTCTTACTACATTGATAGACTGCCAATGTTAATATAAACTAAAAACCGGTTTCACCCGAGAGGGCAAGAAACTGAAAGTTGTGAATTAATAGGATATGATCTTTCAGTTTGGGAAAATTGGAGAATTGATTTACCTTCAGGATAGAAATATACCCGAAAGTCGATTAGTCAAGTGTGGAATCGGTTTTGTATGGCTAGGACATGAATTTCTTCTTATCACCGAAATGTAGGAAGGTTCATGATTTCAAGTTGGGTTAAATACGAGAGTTTTATCCATAGGCATAAGTTTCGACTAGCAACCGGATAAAAGATAAACTATGTATATCGATAGTTAGTTTTTTTACATGTTCGTTTAGCCTCAAAGATGCTCACATTCATAGTTCGCACTCACTCGCATAATTATTCTACTTTAGTATAAAAATATAGTTTACAAAAATATAAAAACTTTTCATACCGTTGTCTCATTATTAGAGTTACAGTAAATTAACACTCGAGAAGGTTTTACCCCAGAGTCCAACCTCGTAGGTTCGACATTCCGGTTCTGTAAAAGGGCCATTATATTACTTGTACAACCTGCATAATTCTGCGAAGCTCACTAATAAGCTCTAGTGGAGAGCTTTTCGGGAGGTAGACCAAGGTTGCTTCACCGTTAACTTGGACCTACTTCTACCTACACTCCCGAGAAGTGTGTTGCCCGGCACTTTGAGTGACAGGAGACGGGATAAGTTTACCATCATCGAGCAAGGGAACTCATCGGTTTTTGCATACTTAGCCTCGATTTCGTTCCTTGTCTAACCCTACCTTTAATGCCTACAGAGAAGGAGAGAATCAGGAGGTTTGTTAAAGGCCTAAATGTGTATTCCAGGTATCAACTCTTTAAATGGTCTCCTTAGGTAATACCTTCCAAGAAGTGGTGGAGTACGTGAAGCCTGTGGAAGGGGTGGGACTAGAGGATATGCAAGGAATCACAAGAAGAAGGCTCAGGGTGGGTTCCTTTAGTAGTCTCTTTTCCAGGTCGCAGAAGGAGTTTCTTTGGGTGCCCTATTCAATCTTTCATGCAGGTATCATCCAGAGGTCCGCCAGGGATAGCTTCGCAACCATCAGGTGTCGTTGGGGGGTAATGGTGGTTGTTCCGATCGTACTCTCTGTGAGCTCTCTCCCCTATTTCCTCTATTCTAGCTAGGAGGCCCATGACTGAGGAAGTGCCCATCATGAGTGTAAGAGCACACACATACTGCATATAGTGCCCAGGTTCGAATAGGTGCGGGCAGATTGTTCCTCACCTGCTCCTCGAGCTCTGGCCTCAATGCAGAGAGATATTGCATTTAGTCCATATCAGTCACAATCGGGATGTAGAGGGTTAGCAAGTCATTAGAGGTGTGTTCGGCAAGGTAGAATATGGTCAGTGGGTAGGGATGGCACCCAGTCAGGTAGAGGGTGTACAGTCAACGGGGCAGTTCAGGCGGGTAATCGTGCCCATTTCTCTATGCTTTTCCCGGTAGACTGCAGGCACCAAAGGCGCAGGCTTTTATGCATCATTATTACAAGTATAATCTTCATGGCCGATAAAATGGCTATTCTTTTGTTTGATACAGGCTATACATTTTCTATGTGTCTGCTTATTTTGCATTTGGTTTGGATCTGTTTATGATGCTTGATACTCCTATCCATGTGTCTACCTCGTTGTGATTTTGTGATGGTGGATAGGGTTGTTCATGATTGCATTGTTGATTTCCTTATGAGGTTTGACACTGGAAGATTTAGTGGATTCAGACATGATTGATTTTGATATAATTTTTGGAATGAGTTGCTGTCCTCTTTATCACCAAAGGGCCTATCTTTAGATTGCCATGCTAAGACCGCTCACTATATCGGGCAGAGGCGGTCAGGCTGGAGTTGAAAGGGAATTGTAGCCCTTCTCCTAAGAAACTCATCTCTTATTTCATGTCAAGGGGTTAATGCAAAGAGGGTTCATAATATCTATCATATATTCGGGATACTAGTTCTAAGGGTCCTCCTATAGAGTCAACCCGGTCCGTTCATGAGTTTTTGAAGTGTTTATTGCAGATTCAGCCAAGATATCACGGACCGGCGACATTGACTGTGACAGATTTAGACCAGGACTCGACTCATTTTATTTTTAATCGTACTATAGCACTGAGTTGAGAGAGCTCAAGGAGCAATTGTAGAAGTTGTTTAGTAAAGGGTTTATTATGGACAAAGTGTGTCACCGTAAGCCCCAATTTTGTTTTTAAGTAAGAAGGATGGTAGTATGTAGATGCACGACTACCGTCGCCTGAACAAGGTGACTTCGAACAAGCACTATCTTCTCGAATAGATGATTGTTTGATTAGTTATGGAAGCGGTTGTGTTTTCAAAATTGACTTGAGACCTGCAGCATTTACTGCTACTCAGACCAAATAAGATCTGCAAATGTACCTTCCGGACTGTGTAAGGAGCATTATGAATTTCCTTGTCATGTCATTCGTACTACTAATGTCCTTGCCATTTATGAGCCTGATTAAAGGTATTTTCAAACCTTACTTGGACTTATTTGTTATTGTGTTTATTGATGATATCTAGGTGCATTCTAAGACCAAGAAAGAGCATGAAAATCATCCGAGAATCTTTGTGCCGGGATTATCAAGGAGAAGTAGTGTCGTATGCCAAATTCTCTAAGTGTGAGTTTTAGTTGGAATCGGTGTCTTTTCTGGGGCATGTGGTTTCCAAGGAGGGATCCGAGTTGACCTGGCGTAAGGTGGAGGCGGTCAAAACTCGGGCGAGGCTAACTAACATGACTAAATTCCGTAGTTTTGTGGGGCTAGCTAGTTACTATCAATGGTTCGTAAAGGATTTTTCATCCACGCTCGGTGCTGACCAAGTTGACGCAGGGCGATGTACCTTTCCAGTGGTTAGCGGAATGTGGAAGGCAAGTTTTCAAAAAACTCCAAGACTTTTTGCTAACCATAGCACCTATCCCGGTGTTAACAAAGGGAAGGTAAAGACTTTTGTTGTTTATCATGATGCCTCACGATTTGGGTCCGTGTTGTGTTAATGCAAGAAGGACAGGTCATTGCTTATGCCTCGAGGAATTTGAAGGTGTACGAGAAGAATTATCCCACGCATGACCTGGAGCTAGCAAACTGGTGGTGTTCGGCGAAAAACTGGAGGCACTATTTATATGGGGCTCAAGGAAGGTTCACATCATCGCAGCCTTGCGCATGTATTCTTCCGTGTCTCAACTTGAGGTAGAGGAGGAGGATGGAACTGCTTAAAAGATTATGAGATCTCCATCTTGTACCAATCTTAAAAGGCTAATGTGGGTGGCGTACATCGGGAAGTCGGTAATCAATGAGTATGGGCAAGCCTAGCTTCAAGGCTACCTAGAGACTAATGGCCAGAGAAGTTGGTACTTGGCAAATAGTTTGGTGAGGTTGTAATTGACTGAAACAGTGTGTAATATTAGCTAGTGTGGAGGCTAAGTCATCACTCGTTAGAGGAAATCAAAGCAAGACAGTTTTGAAGATGAAAGTCGGATAAGATTGGAGGTAAGGTTTTACCGAGAAACAAAGAAGTAATGTTAGATGATGAAGGGGTCCTAAGAATAGGGGCGAAAAGTTCCTGTGACGGATGAGCTCATTAAAACTCTTTTTGGAAGAAGCTCACAACTCGAGGTACTCCATTCACTATGGAGTCACCAAGATGTACCATGACCTGAAGCAACATTGTTGGTAGGGCAAGATGAAGAGAGATATTGTTGACTATGTCGCCCAATATCTGAATTGTTAGTAGGTGAAGTATGAACACCAGAAGCCTGGAGGAGTACTTCAGAGGATGCTCATCCATGAGTGGAAATAGAAGAGAATAGCTGATTTTGCGGGGTGGTCTTCCCAAGACTTGAGGAAATTTGACTCAATTTGGGTCACAGGACAAACCGACCATGTCGGCTCATTTCTTGTCGGTCTGGGCGGATTTATGACACTGGAAAACTAGCTAAATTTTATGTGAAAGAAGTGATCCGATTGCATGGGGTGCCCGTTTCTAATTGTGTCATATAGGGGAACCTTACCACTTCTTTCATTTCGCGAACTTACAAGCCGAGCTGGGCATAGCTAAGTGCTGGACTTGAGCACAACCTTCCATTCTCAAACAGATGGATAGTCACAAAGGACTATCTAGGTATTGGAGGACATGCTTTGTTCATGTGTGATAGATTTTGGAGGCCATTGGAACAAATTCTTACCCTTGGCAAGGTTCGTCACAACAACAACTATCACTCGAGCATTTACATGGGGTCATTTGAAGCTCTATATGGGAGGAACACAGGTCTCCAATTGGTTGGTTTGATGTGTTTGAAGTGATACTCTAGGATACTAATTTGCTGAGGGAGTCCTTGGAAAAAGTTCGAATAATTCAGACTGCCCGGTAGCCGCCGAGTAGACAGGCTGTAAGATTTAGACAAGAAGGTGAGGGATAAGGAAATTATGAAGGAGAGCAAGTGTTGCTCAAGGTATCTCCTCTGATGGGGGTGATGAGGTTCGGAAAGTGGGTCAAGCTTAGCCCAAGGTACATCAGACTATTTGAAATACTCCGGCATGTGGGGTAAGTAGCTTATTAACCTAATTTTACCGCTGTAGTTGCCGAGGGTGCATCCGACATTCCATATCTCAATATTGGAAAAGTATCATGGGGATGGAACGTACATTATCAAATGGGACTCTGTACTATTAGATGAGAATTTGTCTTATGAGGAGGAGCTTATAGCAATATTAGCTAGAGAGGCTTCTGGAAGTTGAGGTCAAGGAAATGCGGCAGTAAAGGTCCAGTGGAAGAATTGTCCGATTGAGAAAGTCACTTGGGAGATTGAGGCCGATATGTAGATCAAGCATCCTCAGTTGTTCGTGGAATTTGGTAAGTACTCTCCTTTCTTTGTATATACCATTTGGGGATGAACAGTGTTTTAATTGGTATTGATGTAATGATCCGAACATCATTATGGGTTGATTAGGGACCTAGAACACTGTAAACAGGTTGAAGGAAGGATAGAATATGCTGCGAAATATTCTAAGTGTAAAAGTGATCCAATTTGGGTAGCTACTGTTTGGGAGGCCATCAAGTAGTTATGCTGAAATTTCCGATGCAAAGGAGACCTCAGAATGGCTCTAGCTCCCATGGCGATGAATTGGGAAGTAACTGTTGGAGTCGCCGCAATGATATTTTACGCCTAGCGCAGTCCACCGTAGTGGAAATGCGACGCCGGCAGCGGACGAGGGGAATTAGAAAGTGGATTTAAGTGGAATCAAGTTATTTCCAAAACGTGAGTAGACAAGGTCTCAAGAACGCTTTTCCGTGAGTAGAGACTGATACCCTAAGGTGACTTTCTTGATCCCTTGCTCCTTTAATGGTTATTGTCAATTGTAGAAAGATTAGGGGACCTTTTAATGGTTGTATTCTACGCTTAGAAACCCTAAGTTAGTAAAACCAAGGTTGACTACGGGAGTAATAAGATGATTAGATTAAAGGGTTATGGGAGATAATTGATTCCCGGGGACTTTCTTGCTAACAATTATGGGTTAGATGAGGACAGGACACCTAGAACTAGGTTGAATGGAAGGGTTTTATCATAAAGTACCCTAAAAGGGAGGTTTTGTCATGCCCCCACCTTGGGAGGTGACTGTACCGGTGCCCTACTAAGACCTCGGATCACTGGACTACTTTAGCCTAAGTACATCTGGTGTCAGGCTGTTCAACTCTGGGTTCATGGAACCAACGGGCTATATAACGGTTGTAAATACAAATTTCTCCTACGATCAGGCCTATAGCAAACCATAAGACAACAACAAATTTCAACCGTAACAATAGTAGTATAAAGGAAACCTATGCGGGCCGACAAGGCCACCATGCTGACTAGTAGCGCTGAAACGCTGAATCAAATGCTAAACTACCCATGACCGGAAAGGTCACGAACTATTAATCGAATAAGGCCCTACACGGTCATCATAAACAAAACTAAAACATAGACACGGCCTCACACGATCGGTACAACTAACCACAGGGAATATACGCCTCTAAGAATACTGATATGGCTGGGACAGGGCCCTGACCTACCCGCATTCATACAACAAAAGAAAAGGAATAAATCTCTAGCCGTCAAGCTCCTGGATGACAGAGCCGGCGATCGTGGCTGGCCGTAAATTATGAGGATCGGCTCCTCATCTATGAGTACCTGCAGGGAAAGTAATGCAAACGCCCCTAAACGGGTGTCGCACCACTACTACCGAGTATGCAAAGCAATAACTAAAACATAACTAAAATAGACAAAGTGAAACTTATAGTTACCAATAATGTAAGATGGCTAAGACTCGGCTCCCGGGATGGCGTAATCTAAACTAGTTTAACTGCATCGAGAGAAGGTGAGAATCATACCTCACAATGCGGCGTCCTCCTATCTATCAATTTAATAAATAACACATATAGCATACAAGAACCTATACCAAATTTCATGCGTTTCCGAAGGTATCAATCAACATGCAATCTATATACCCCTACCCAAGCTGCTATCCAAAATAACACCACTCCACTCATCTAGTAACTATTTGCATCCCGCCGAACCCCCGGGTATGCAACTTGGGCCTCTGTGCCCCGACTATAGCCGGGATCTAAGTCCGGAGGACTCAGAACCGTAATCCGAGATCTGTGATCTCGTAATCAGAATTCAGGCCCAAAGGCAAGCGCCTTGATGTGGGTATGCTATAATGCCGATCAGCCTGCTATGAGGGAATGTTGTAGATCTCATCTTCGCCCTCTAGCTGGGACGCATGCCACTCTGAGTGATGTATCCTCACCCTTTGGCGGGTGAGTCGACACATCTATTAATCTTGGGGCGGCAAGGAAGCTCTAAGGGTGCCCAAATAGAACAATCGTGTCCCTACAAACAACAATAATCACATATAACATATATATTAAATCATAATATCGTCCATGTTCGATATTCTATTCTCAATCCCTTTGCCGAATTATATCGAATTTGATACTGAGTTATACTGGTCTTGAATAATATCTCAAGTTGTCTCGATACTAATTTACTCGACTTTTATTCTCGAATATGACATAATACCATTCAAGAATGCTTACCGAATTCACACTAGGCATAATAATTTACTTTCTTGGAAATGTTCTTCTAGAATTTATTCTATTTTACTATACTAGAATCACTATCTTTCCGAAGAAACCGACTTACATACCTCAGCCTACAACTTTGACTAACTAGCGTAATCCCCAATATCCAATTATTTCTTCCAACCGCATTCATATTCATAGCAAATAAAACTAAATTCATCAATATTCTCGAAGAAAACACTACTTTGAATATATACACTTTCCAAACTTTTACTTATCAAAAACAAACTAAAAACTCGCTATTTTCCCAAGGCTGCAAGGAGAAATACTCACTTTAGGGCTGGGGAGTATATTGACACTAATTTGGAGCAATTCCACTTACCTTAGCTCGGCAGGGACCACCATTCGCCGGCAAAATTTCACGAAACTAACTCCGTCGGAATGCTCCTCACAGCTATACTTCGCTACCCTCGGGTTAATTTGAGTTTAGATCGCTTAATAGCGTAAACGAAAGGAATTTTAATGGAAACCTTCGTCCTCCCTATTTCTCTACTGCTCTCCTCGGTTTACTCACTGGAAATATTCATAATTATCACTTAAAACCAAAGTGGGGCTTATATACTGGGACCTTTAAGTCGCATCTGTCGAATGCAATTTATAAGTCGCATTTGCCTTGCGACACTCCGACTTGGCGCTTGTATGGTCTCTCCTGCACTTTTCTAGCACATAAGGCATTCTAAAACTCTTAACCAACATGTGAATAGGTCATCTAAATGTCAAGAATTTACTAGGTAACATCCTCCCCTTAAGAACATTTGTCCTCGAATGTAAACTCCCGCTCACAGAATCTCAACTGCCTTACTTATTCTCAAAATTTTTTGCAAGAGTTTCCCCGTAATATGGACTACCTCAAAAATCCCTAAACGCATAAAAGTCCAATACAGTATTCCACACAATACTATAGTATTCATCACGCAATAGACTAGAGTCAACTATTTACTTATACACATAAATATAAGGCAAACTCATTTTTTAAACAACAACCTAACGTACTTGGCCGATTAAGTCTGAAATAACCGAGGATATCTGACTCTTCTATATCTTCCCTCTGCCTCGCCATTTCCTCTCGCTCTGTTACGCCATTATACCTTGACAGAAGCAACATTTTTAGTTCTTAACTGTGAATTTCCGATCTAGTATGGCTACTAGAACCTCTTCATAAGCCGCCCCGTAACCCGGACATCCCGAATCGGGACAACTCGAGGGGTCTCCTATATACTTCTCAAAGATGGACACGTGGAAAACTGGATGTACCGAGACTCTAACTCCGGAGGTAAGTTCAACTCGTATGCCACTTGGCCTATTCTTTGGCGAACCTGAGCAAGGCCTAAAATCTCGGGATGAGCTTGCCTTCTTGCTAAATCTCATCACCCCTTTCATTGGAGAAACTTTCAAGAATACCCAGCCATTCACATTACCCCAAGTTTCCCTGCGCGCACATCAACATACGATTCTGGCGCCTGCGTTAGTAGGCGTTCGATGTTTTACTTTTTCCTCTCGACCGATGAATATCCCGCCCAATCGCTGCCGACTCTCCTACTTCAAACCAGCCGCTAACCGGCGATTCGCACTCGCCATACAATGCCTTATAAGGCACCATCTCGGATAGTTGAATGGTAACCGTTATTATAAGCAACTCAATAAGTGGTAAAGTGCTCATCCTAACTACCTCCAAATTCCAACACACACGCCCAATATATCCTCAAGCGTCCGAATAAAGGCGCTCGCCTGCCCATCTCGTTCCGAGGGTGAAAAGTTGTGCTCGACACTCCGTGTTCCTAGGCCTCCTAAAATGATTGCCAAAATTTGTCTGTAAATTGTGCCCCTCTCTCGTCGAGATAATGGACACCGGAACACCGCAGCTTTGACTATTTCTCCGATATACAACTCAAAGATAATCTTCGGCAAGAAAAGCAGCCTCTTATCGGCTTAAAATGGGCTGATTTTGTCACCGTCAACAATTACCCAAATCGAGTCATTTATGCCCGGTACGGGGTAATCCTCAAGCAAAATCCATATTTACCTTCCCACTTCCAAAGAGGCATAGCAATGTCTTGAGTCAATCCACCTGGTTTCAACCAATTTTTACTTGCTGGGCGCTAGGACACCGGGCTATGAATTCTGCTATTTCCTCTTTCATACCGCCACCAAGAGATTCTTGATATCGTGGTACAATTTTCATCGTACCTGGATGGAGAGAATAGCGGGCGTAATGTACTCGCCCATAATCTTTCGGCGAAGCCCGCAATGTCTGGAACACAAAGGCGAATCCTTACATCACAACACTTCATCCTCAGCTACTCCGAAAATCCGGCGCTTTTCCTTGATGAACTGCCTTTAAGATGAACCAAGTCAGGATCTTCATACGACCGTTCCTTTACCTCTACAAATAATGACGTACACTGCGGTGTTCTCGACTCACGTCTGTCCTCTCGTTTCTTCTACACGAACGGCTAAACTCAAGCACCGGTGTATTTCTAGATAATTCCGCCGTCGGCCATATTCCAAAACTCCCTATAGACTTACGGCTAAGGGCATTTGCTACTACGTTGGCTCTTCCCGGTGATACAGAAAACATTTACATCATAATCTTCAACAACTCTAACCAAATGACGCTGCCGCACCAACCTCTCTCGGTGAAGATATATCAGAGGCTTTTATGATCGCTGAAAATATCCATGGGACGCCATACAAAGTAATGTCTCCATATCTTTAGGGCGTGGATCATCGCGTTGTTCTGTGTCATGGGTAGGATAATTCTTTTTCGTGTTTCCTAAATTGTCCGGAAGCATACAAGCAATTACCTTCCCATTCCGCATCAACACACATCCTAACCCAAAATCAAGCGTCACAATAAAACTGCATAACCCTATGTACCTTCTGGCAATGCTAACACTAGGCGGAGGTCAACCTCGTCTTTCAATTCTTGGAAATTCCCGCTTCACATGCCTCCTCCACCGAAACTTTACTACTTTTTGCGTCACTAGTCGATAAGTGCTCTATGGTGGAGAATACCTCAACAAATCTTCTGTAGTACCTCGCTAATCCTGTAAAATCACAGATTTCGGTCGGAGTGGTAGGTCTAGGGCCATGTTTTTACTTCTTCTATTTTCTCGGTGTCTACTGTATACTAGCATCCGAAACGATATGCCCCAAGAAGGCTACCGAGTTTAGCCAAAATTCACATTTAGAGAACTAGGCATACAGTTGACGGTCCTTGAGAATTTGGAGCACTCGTCTCGCAAATGATCCCGGTGGTCTGCCTCTGAGTTAGAATACACTAGAATATCGTTAATAAACAATTATCATGAACAGTCCGTGTATGGTCTCAAGATGTTGTTCATCAGTCCATGAATATCAAGGGAGCATTCACAAGAAAAAGGACAGACTAGAATTCAAATGGTCGTATTCGGTCCTCAAGGCGCCTTCGGAATGTCCTTTCACGAACTGAACCTGATGTATCCGGACCGTAAGTCAATCTTGGAGAAATATCTCGGGACCCTGTAATCGATCAAACAAATTATCTATTCCTCGCGGCTTTACACTTATTCTTGACTCGTAACCTTGTTCAACTCTGGGTTTCGTAGTCTATACACATGCGTAGGAGCCGTCCTTCTTTCTCACAAACAGAACTGCACACCCCAAGGTGAAGTACTTACCTAATAAAGCCCTTTTTTATCTAACAGATCCTTCACTGCCTCCTTTAGTTCTCTCGGGAAGTTCAGCAGAGCCACACATACGGAGGGATCGAGCATGCAGCCGAGTTCCCTGTAGCAAATCAATTGAAAAATCTATTTCTCTTTCTAGGGGAATACTGGTGGTACTTATCTGGGAATACGCCGGGGAATTCATTAACCACTGGAATGCATCGAGTGCGAGACTCTACCCGCACATCCTGACTCTCGACTATGTGGCAAATGCATCCCTTAGCTTTCAACTTTCCTTTTGGCCTCAAGGTAGGAAATAAACCTACCTTTTATGCAAAGTGTCGTAGTTGTACTGCCCTTCCACTCGTAATGCCTCCCTGGAAAGTGAAATCGGACCGCCTTGGTCCAAAGATTCTACAATGTCATAGTACGACACTAACCAATCCATACCCATAATGGCATTGAAATCAACCATCTTTAATTCTACTCGTATCTACGTGGTCTCCCGACGATCAGCAACCACCGTACACCCTCGATAAACCCTTCTGGCTATGATGGAGTCACCGACGGGTGTAGATACTGAAAAGGGCTGCCGAAGAAACTCGTACAACACTCGAACTTTCGAGCCAAACGTGGGGTAACGTAGGACAAGGTAGATCCTAGATCAATCAATACATAAGCAGGGTGAGAGAAAATAGTCATCATACCTATTACCTCATCTAGAGACGCCCGAGTCCTTCCTCCCCGGTAGTGCATAGGTACGGCTTGGTCCCGTACCCGAACTAGAGGCCCCCGATCCGCCGCCCCGCCGCCGGGACCGAGGGCCTACGCCCCGTCAAGGCCGCCCCGAGCTCTTGCGGCCCCGATGACGCCATACCTGTCTATCTCGGCTACCCCGACCCCCGGCTGGACAGTCCCTCATCACATGACCTCCCGCCCGCATATATAACACCCTATGGAGCCTACATTCCGCAAGCTCCAACAAGGGGGCCTACCGTAAATGGGCAAGGTGGGGGTGTATACCTGCTCAGCTCTTCCCTCCTCTACTGGGGGTGAATCTACCGCTTGAGAACTCCTGCCGGAATCTGGCCCGCCCCCTGGCGACCACCTAGCCTCTCGTTGCCGTGATGGAGGCAAGGGTCTAGGTGGCCTAGGCCCTCTAAATCTCCACTTGTATCTCATCCGATCTATCCTCTCGTGTTGTTCCCGATTTATTCATCCGTCATCCTCGTTGCCGCTGTCTAAGGCCCTCACCAGTCTCGGGCAAAGGCCTGCACCCGAGCAATATCCCTATCTCTCCGAAAGATAGTCAGCTATGCATGCCTCAATATATTCTAGGTTCATACCATAATAAACCGGTGGACTCTAGATGGAATGGTGTCCACAAAGGCTGGAGCAAATTGGTCCAAGGAATCGAACCGTGTGGCGTACTGCATACCTCTCGCCTCCGCTCCAAGTGCAAAATCGTCCATACGGGCTCATGATTTCTCGTGGCGATAACGGTCCAGAAAGCTCCAAAATCTTGACTAGCCTGGAGTGGGCAACATCTCTCCCTTGGGACTTCTCCCAACTCTCATACCACAACACAAGAATATCCCGCAAAATTCGAATACCGCTAAATCAACCGATCAGAGATGTCACATGCATGACTCGGAAGATTCTCTCGCATCCGATCCAGAAGTCCCGGGGGTCCTCTCGCCCGATCCGACCAGAATCGGCGGACCTAGTGCCAAAAATTCTCGGACTCCTCGAACTGCCAGCCCACTCGATGACTTCCGTTGTTACGGCACCGAGTAGCCATCATTTGTGCCAACATAACTACTGCATTTTGAATTTCCTGCCGGATGGTGTAGGTAACAGAACTGCTCTGAGGTGGGCCGTCATCCCGAGTGGCTCCCGGGGTGGGGATCACTGTGAAGGTCGAGATGACGCTCGTGTATTGCCCTCATCGAGCCGATTTTAAGAGGTTGAGGCATCCCTGCCGGTGCCTCTCCTCGCTATGCATCCAGTAATACCAAAGGATGTGGATGTCGCCGTCCGCCATTTTATCTATAAAAAAGAGTATGATAAGTTTTAGACTCTCCAACCCTACACCGTATTGCTCTATAGTACGACTGAATATGAAGAAAGAGTAACCATCCTATCATGCCTTGCAGCCTCCTACCTATGGTATATGGTGCACAATCTTACAGAAAGACTCATTTAGCACCGCTGTGTGACTTATGATATACGACCTTCCTCTCGATACTGCTTGTCACGACCCGCCTTGGGAGGCATGATCGGCACTTGGTGGCCTACTAAGACTGGACTGTCGACTACCGAGCCTAAACACTCGGTGCCAGGTTGGCTCTAACTCGGGTTCATGGAACCAACGGGCTATATAACGGGCCGTAAAATACAAACTCTGGGCCGACTAGGCCTATAGCCACCGTAAGACAACAATAGTTAACTGCAATAACAAAAGAGGTATAAAGAAACCTATGCAGCCGACAAGGCCACCATGCCGACTAGTTTCAATAAATGTCAATCAAATGCTAAACTACTCCGTGATCGACCTGTGGGAAGGTCACCAACTATTAACTCGAATAAGGTCCCACACGGCCATCATAAGCAAACTAAAAATGAACGGCCTCACACGACCGGTACAACTAACCACATGGAATATACAACTGTAGCCTCTAAGAATATCGATAAGACGGTCGGGACAGTGTCCCAGCCTATCCGGGTGACTTTCATAACAAAAGAAAAGGAATAAACTCTAGCTGTCAAGCCCGGATGACAGAGCCGATGACTCGTGTCGGGCTAGAATTACGAGGGATCAACTCCCTCGCCTATGAGTACCAAGTAGAAAGTAATGCAAATACCAAAACGGCATCGCATTTCACTACTACCGAGTATGCAAAGCAATAACTAAACATAACTAAAAATAGATGTAAGAATACTGGAGAAGCTACTAAATAATGTATATGGCTAAGACTGGGATGGCAGTAATCTAAACTAAGCTTAACTGCACTGAGAGAAGATGAGAATCATACCTGCCAATGCGTCCCGCTATCTATCAATTTAATAAATAACACATATAGAATACAAGAACCTATACCAGCCCCCTATAAGCCGAAGGTACCAATCAACATGCAATCTATATACCCTTCCTGTCGCCATCCAAAATAACAATTCACTCCACTCATCTAGTAACTATGAGCATCCCGCCGGCCCCTGGGTATGCAACTTGGGCTCTCTAGGCCCCTGACTATAGATGTATCTAAGTCCAGAGGACTCTTGTAAAATGTAATCTGAGATCTGTATTTGTAATTGGTAATTTGTGCCCGGGCGCAAGCGCCGATAGGGGTATGCTATAATGCCGATCAGCCTGCTATGAGGGAATGCTGCATCCCATCTTCTGTCCTCAAGCGGCGGCATGCCACTCCTTGGAGTGACGTATCGTCACCTCCCTCGCGGGTGAGTCGCACATTGCATATTAACCCTGGGCGGCAAGAAAGCTCTATGGGTGCCTAAATATAGAACAATCGTGTTCTACAAACAACAATAATCACATATAACATATATATTAAATCTAATAATACTGTCCATGTTTTGATATTCTATTTTGAATCCCTTGCTGAATTATACTGAATCTGATACTGAGTTATACCGAGTCTGGAATAACATTCATTGCTCCGACACTAATTTACCGACTTTTTATTCTGACTATGACATAATAATTATTCAAGCATGCTTACCGAATTCACACTGGGTACACATCTGGTTTGAAATGTTCTTCTAGAATTTATTCTATTTTACTATACTAGAATTACTATCTTGCCAAAAATCGGGCTTTTTGTATACCTTAGTTGCCGACTTCTTGACTAACTCGGCGAACTCGGCCAATATCCAGCTATTTCTTCCAAGTACATTCATATCTTCATAGAAAATAAAACTAAATTCATAAATATTCTGGAAGAAAACACTACTTTGGAATATATACATCAAGCCAAACTTTGACTTATCGAAAACAACCGAAAACTCGCTATTTTCCAAAAGTCTAGAAGTGGAGAAATACTCACTTTAGGGCTAGGAGTATATTGACGCTAATTTAGAGCAATTCCATTTACCTTAGCCTGCAGGATGACGATTCGCCGGCTGAATTTCACGAAACTAACTCCGTAGGAATGCTCCTTGTAGTTTTATACTTCACTACCCGAAGTTAATTTGAGTTTGGACCGCGTTTAACAAACAGAATGGAAGGAATTTTAATGGAAACCTTCATCCTCTCGTTTCTCTACTGTTCTATGGTTTACTCACTTGAAATATTGATAATTATCACTTAAAAACCGAAGTAGGAGGCTTATATACTTGGGGCCTTTAAGTCGCATTTGTCGAATGCAATTTATAAGTCGCATTTGCCTTGCGACACTCCGACTTGGCGCTTGTCCGGTCTCTCCCCGGGCCCTTTTTCTAGCACATATGGCATTCTAAAACTCTTAACCAACATGCGAATAGGCTATCTAATGTCAAGAATTTACGGGGTGTAACAGGTTTGATCTAATTAGACCCATAATTGAAGAGTAAGTAATGAACTACTCTGTATTGTGTAGATTTGGAAATTTTGAAGCTTGAGGAAGGGCAAGGCTCCCGTAGAGTAGCTGAATTGATATCTTCAAATACCGAGCTAGGTTATGGTTAGAGGGTTAGACCTTGTTTAATAACTTGTATGCATGTGTAATAATGGTATATGATTGGTCTTCGAAGATAATTTGATATGAAATTGTTTGTTTGTATAAATAGTGGAGATCATGTTAATATGAGATGATTATGAACAGTTGTGAAAATTTTCGTAGAATTGTGAAGTGATATTCTTTTAAAAAGCTATAATTGTGAATCGATGATCTTTACTTTTGCAAGTGAAAGAGTGGAAAATAGACTCCAACGTGTTGAAACATATATATGTGTGTGTGTGTGTGTGTTTGGGTTGTACTTGTTACATTTCGTGATGAAAAATGATTTGAATGGTAAAAGTATCCTAAGGTGAGTGGTTCGTTCCCAAGGGGAGCATCTGGGCGAGTGATATTGTTGAGCGGCTTGTGTCCGAGGGGAGCATCCGGACGAGCATATGAGTGGGAGTGGGTACCACACCAGTACAGTACATAGATTTCTAGAGTCCCCTGCAGGTCATGACTGAAAAGGAAAAATTAAGACCCTCTGGCATGTGGGTACACTGATTTTATGGATTGAGTGTATATTGGGATATGGCGGAGATGTGTGGCCATCATTTCACCATTTGTTTACTTTGTTTATATTACGTTTGTAATCATATGTAAGACTGAACGAAGTATGTGCTAAGTGGTTGTGGAAATTATGGATTTTGTTTATGTATTTTGAAATGAAGGACATGAACCTGATTCTAAGTGTGACACGGTCACGATGCTGGTAAGTGTTGAGTGGATTTTGCTTTCGATTACCTATTGCTTTTATAAGTGATAAAGATTTATATTTGTTGTTACTCAGAATGGTGCTTTATGTAAATTGATCTGCAGAGTATGTGAATCGTTGACTCTGATGAACTGATTAACTCATGAAGGTGCAGCTAAGTCGACTTACTGCCTTAGGCAGTACCACTGCAGCGGAAGAAGTTCCGCTGCAGCGAAAGGCCCAATCCAGTGAATAGGCCTGTTGTCACCTAGGTGGAGCTAGTGTACTTGAAATGGTTTCTGTACTTCTGTAAAATGCTAAAGACTTGTTTTATATCATTGTTTCTATGTTTACATGTTATTATGTAAGATCGGCCGATGATGCCTACCAATCCGTGTTATGTACTGACCCTACGTCTACACTTTTTCTCTGAGTGCAGAGTCCGAACCATAAAGTTCCTTCTGTCCTCACCTGTGAAGCAGCAACAATTTTACTTGAAAAGTGAGCAGACCAAGGAGGTAGTATCACTCTCCCATTGAAGATGTCCTTCCCTTCCGGACATTTATTTTTTTGTGTTTTAGACTTAATCGTTCTTTGAGTTGTAAGCAGACGTCTTGTGCAATGACAATCAGGTCTTGAAATTAGTTTAGTTTTTTTTTGTTTTGGTTGTAAGAGGATTGATACTGCTTCTGATGAATCCTTTTATTTTATTATAAACTCTTATCTCCTTCTTAACATTTGATGTTGGGATATTTATTGGGAATCATTGGTTCGCCCACCAGAGGGTTAGTGTGGGTGCCAATCAAGGCTATTTGGGTCGTCATAGCAGCAATCCAAACGACTTGTTGCAACAAACTCAATAGCTGCTTGATTTTTTTTCTAATAGTTGAGTGAGTTGTTGCGACAACCTCAATAATTGTTTGTTTTTTTCCAACATCTGGAGCAGGTCATTGCACTAACTTTAGCTCTTGTTTGAAATCAAACAACTATTGAGATTCCTGCAATATTTTATTGCAACAACCTCAACAACTGTTTTGATTTATTCAAAAAAGTGTTGAAGTTGTTGAAACAACTTCAGTTGTTGGAAAAAAATCAAAAAACTACATAGTCCTATTTTCTAAATCATGAAACAACAAGAAGTAAATAGAAATTTCGATACCAGCGATGCTATTTAAGAACACACAACCACCACAATAACAAATATAAGAAAAAAAAATTATTAAGCGTACAACAATAAAATATGTGAAACCCATGTTCTTCTTATTCTTTAACTAAAATCATCATTTCTCAGTTCGAAAATCAAAACCCTAATTATTCACAATGAGTTGTTTGACAGAAGTGAGAAAAAAGATTAACTCTAAGCATCAATGGCGAGCAGCAGATTAAAATGGCGAGGAGCAGCAATAACAATGATAGTAGCAATGGCATCGATGAAATGAAAAAATAAGAGGAAAAAGCATAAGAACAGAGAAAAGAGAGAAGAGAGACCAATTGAGTAACAATTTTGCAGGGCTTTTGATTTGACACAAATGAATTGAATTGGATGGAGGTTTAAGGTTAAATCGTGGGTTGGGTCCTTTTGTTTTGATGTTTTATAAGAGTTTAAGAAATTTTAAATATTACACTTCAGACCTCATTTAACTTAATTCTAATTTAAGTGAGACTTTGATCAAGGCTGGTCATGGTTGTCAATTTTTTTAATTTTCGCACTTGAAAAACGTCCTTTGATAAAATGTCATGTGAAATGTTGAAATTAAAAAATTGTCAAACTAGAAAAGAGACATTTAATTTTAAAGCAGACTAAAAATGAAAGTAAATATTTATGCATTTTCTTTTTATGCGACAGGTATGTGACCTAGGAATTAGGTTCTAGAGTTGCTTAAGAAATTTAAGCTGGCTCTGAGTGCCAGTAAAAAAAAAAAGAAAGAAAGAAAGATTGGATTGAAAAAGACCATGACAAACGAATTGAAACAAAGAAAGAGTACTTTTTCTCTCCCTCTCTGTGAATACTATCCCCAAAAAAATAAAAATAAAACAAAAGGTAGCATCCTCTTCCCTTTCTTGAAAAATATATACAAATAGTTGATTTATCCTTTCTCCAAAACCAAAACCAAAACCAAAAAGGGAAGACAAATGGGTTTGTACAAAAACAAAAAAAATCTTATAATAGAATAACAAATTGAATGATTGTTGATTCTAAACAGTTCTTGTCCTTCACTTGAACAGAAACGACTACATTATTGGCTGTCTGACAGAAATGAGAGATATAACCATGCTTTAAAGATACCAGCTAGCAGACTATGCCTCATATCCATCTTCCAGAAGAAAAACCCTTTTTCTTTGAAGGAATGGCTAATCCCAGCTCTTTACATAACTCTTCATCCGGTTGTGAACTCACAAATCCAGTCCCCAAGAAATGTACTGATGCTGATGCATCCTCAAGTTTTTTCTTCAAACTTGAAGTCTTGGAGATTTTCTTTATTGGCACGACGTCCAGCTGTGCTAATTTCAAAAATCGCTCAGTTGCTGCTTCCCAAGAAAGTTCATGCCTCTGTTTATTGGCTAGTGGAGCAGGCACGTCAGCCAATGCCTTGAGTGTAGCTTTAACAAAACCTTCACCATCATCATATGTTCTGCAATTTTGGAACTGCATGAAAAATTCATTTGATGGATGGTTGGCACATACAACTATTTTGCCCATAGCTAGTGCTTCAGCAGTGGTTGTACAAACTACATCTGTCGTGCTTGGATTAAGAAGCACTTTATAGCTGAAACCAAATGAAATATCATTTGTTAATGATATGAGAACGAAAACCAACACCTAAAATCATTGTCTCTAATGCTTCATTCAGCAAACTGACCTGTGTGTTAAAACTAACACAAATTGTCAAGGTACTTAGCACAATGTAAAGAAAGAACAAGATAAATAATCTGTTGATTATTGCATTGATTAACCCATGAACATATTGTTTTGAAAGAGAATGCCTTAGGAAGTCCTAAATTATGCCATTTTTCTCAAAAATGAAATATCCTGGATGTCTTTCATTTAAATTTTGAAATATCCAGTGAGACATGAAGCCATTTAAGACCAATTATATTCTTCATTACGGCAAAAAGTAAACATGGACTCATTTCTCGTCAGTCTGTTTCAAACAGTCACAAAAATTGGGAGTCATTGAATCTCTTAGCATATATTCATTTCAAAAATGTGCACAGACCAACGAGACATCTCTCTCTCTCTTTCTCAGTAAAAGTGGACTTTGCATTGAGTTAATATAAAAGAGCTAATAATAATGACAAAAGCTAAATCAAGAACATTAGAAACTTGAAACCCGTTATGTTCATGAAAGGACCTCTTGAGACCCATCGAATCTCTTAACGTATATCCATTTAAAATGTGCATAGACCAGAAACACATATCTCTCTCTCTCCATAAAGTAGACTTAAAACCTAAAAATAGAATTAATACGAATAGTGGCAAAAGCTAAATCAAGAACAGTAAAAGTTCAGACCTGCTTAGATTCATGAAAGAACCTGTTGGATCCATAAACTATGCACACCAACTTCTTTGTTAGGTTCCTACTTGCTACAACGCTACATTATGCACACTGACGATAGTAGGAGGCACTTTGGTAATCATCTGAATCCTTAATACAGGAAGTGTTTTAAATTGGGAACTTTCTTAGGTCTACTCATGGTATTTAGCTATTCTGAAGATTCCAGCTTTTATACCTTTGTGTAGCATAAGACCCCTACTGTGTTCTAGATGTGATTCCCAGTTCCCTAATCTCTTTTGTATGAATTGCTATGTTTTCAAGTTAATAAATATTGCATCTTCTGTTTCGCTTTTGTCAATTTAAGAATGCAGCTGTGTTGTTCCATCAACCAACAGCATAGAGAAGCCAAAAAGGAGGAGATAGTTCATAGTTCCACTAATTTCATATCAACCCTCACACCAGTCCCTGATCTTCTTCCTTCTTTTTAATTTCTTAGGTAGCAACCTATTAGCTCATAGCAATAAACATGATGAAGAGGCTGTTGCATCATACCACATCTGATCGTATGAGGTCACTGTTCATCCATTGCAATTATCTGCAATGAACAGGTATCGGAGACCAGATGTGGGTGAAATCCTCCAATAGCTGAGATGTCCAGTCAACTCCTTCCCAGTAGAGGGGTCCTCTATCAGTGAGTATTAAAGAGGAGGAAGAAGTCCTTTATGAACGCCTTTAGACTTTTGATCCTTTAGCTTTCTGAATCGAGATCCTACCATTCCAACAATACATAAGGAGCATCTCACTATAGAATCACAAGTGGTGACCAAGAGTCACCTGTGATTAAAGAGTTCTGGACTATTCATACAAGACAACTAGAATCCCAGCAATCAAACCAAAGAGGTCATTCCCTCATTCCAATCAAATCTAGCTATGGTGTCCGGAGGCAAGGGAAGAAATGAGGGATTGATCAACTAAACTGAATAGATCCATATAACTTGTTTCCAAATGTCCTAAATGATTTTGACTTATTTTTCAAACCTTTAATTCACTCTCACTCACCTCTAGTATTGATGTATTGGTTACCTTTGGGTACGAAGATGTTTCAATTTGCTTATTTTCACCAGTCCAGGGAGCACGAACTAGCCTCGGAGCTTGATACAGTTTTGATCCAATTTATGCATAACCTTTTAGCTTTGTTTTCCTTCACCAATTCTCCATTCTTTTCCTTTCTTTCATTTTATTCTTGGGTATGCTGGGGGTGGGGGGTAATGGCAGATGCTGGGTACTTAAGAATGCCGCATTTGGAATGCGAATTACACAGACTCCATGGAAGAACTAAATTGCCCATTCTATTAATACGAGTTTCTAATTACTTAACTGGCATTGAGCTGAGAACACTTTTACTTCTTTTAATATCTTCAAATCATCTCAAAGTTTTTTGAGATTCAGCATAAGTATCCTCTACATTTGTTCAGAAGAGAAGTAAACAGATCCTACCTCTCTATATCCTACACTAATACGATACCTTAAAATACAATTCGGACACCTGAAATTGATTATACCAGTCAAATTTTGTTTTCCACAAAATGTACAACCAGCTACTGCATTTTTCCAATTATACACTGCCCTTCATCCCATATTTAAATGTCCATCTCAGTCTAGAGTTGACACCATTATTAAAAATATGTTCTTTACAGTTCACTGATGGGAGAAGGAGGCGAACAATTTGAGTTTTTCTTGAGATTTTTTGTAAAGTGAACCTGCTATCTCCCACCCCCACAGGTACCGTGTAACTCTGAAGACAAGTAGAGTTTTTAAAATAGAAAAGAAAATTGTCCTAGTAAAAAGTAAAATTGGATTTCATGCAACTATTTTGTTTTCTTAGTACATGGAAGAACCTTTGGTGAAATGTCTTAAAATAAAATCAAACAGAGATGCGCCAATCGTGCAACAAAGGAAGTGTCCTATCAAACACAAGGGGAACAATATAAAAGAAGATCAAGTGTTTTGGAAACTTGTTCTACTTCACTTGTATTCTGAAGCTGAGTTATTTTTACCTATTCGAGAGTGAACACTGTCTGATACCACAACTAAGAGTTGGTTAGGGTGGGGCAAGAGAGAACCAAAGTAATTGCCATTTCTATAATTGCTATAGTGAAGACATAGTCAAAGCATAAAAAGTACTATGATAAATTTTCATCTCATATATATCTTAAATATCATGTATAGATAAGTTTTATTATTTTATTAAGTGTTGAAAACATAAGGTAGAGACATTACGGATGATAGGATACTGGGAAAGCATAACCACAACAAAGCCTAAAGCTCTTAAATTGTATACATAAATCCAGATATAAAGATACTCATGGCATTATGCTGTTATCTCCTTCTCTCTTGATAATTGAACTTTTTTGTATAAATCAAATTTATTTCATTACTAATACAGCAAATGACATTAAAAGTATTTACAAATTGAACGAGGGGCTCAACGACATCTTTTAATCATGTTTTCCCAATCTTCCATGCATAATGGTATCCTCCATTTACACCATAAAAGACTAACTGAAACCAAAAAGACATTTGAATAGACACAGTAGATGCACACCCATCACCCACAATGGAGAAATACCCCACGTAACCCCTCACAGATATATAACAAGAGTGAAGGAAAAGTTTGATAGTAGTATTTAGCTTTTGAAGGAACTTACTTGTGAAATAAAGGATCAGCATGATCACGTGCAGGATAAACCCTAACTGCCAACTCTAACTTCTTAAAAGCCACCTCAATTTGAGCAGAATCCTCACCGCTACCGTATAAATCTATCTCCAATCCAGCAAGTTCCTTTTGATGGTCACGTAAGAGTCTAAGTAGCTCCTTGTAGCCTTTACTCCACAACATCTTACCAATGTAGTAGACACCATTGCTGAAAGCTTGGTTATCATTTAGCTGTTTCTCTATTGTTTTCGTCCCAATCTGAAGGAACTTTGGATTGACTCCGTGCACATTACAGACCAGGGATCTTGGGAGATCCTGGGTGGCAGCAGATAACCTGATGACCTGTCAGAGCAAGAAATTGCAACTATTTGAGCCATTTCATATCAAGTACGAGAAAATCATGATAGACGTTATAATTGTAAGTAAGGTCATTAAGTCTTATGAAGTAATTTCAGATTCATAAAGGAGTCTAAATTTATCAAGTAAAACCAATATCTTTGCCCCTATGTAATACCATTTACTGGTGGAAGAGCATTCATTTCTCCATTCCATCAGTTCTTGGCTGCATAACAAGAAAATTCTATGATGCAGCTCATAGATGATGGTGGTCAACCTTATATGTTAGTAATATTAAGAACAATGTATTTGAGCTTCTCTTTTGTTCTTGTAGCCTCTTTGAGGAACTTTTGAAGTATGACAGGTATTGATATCCTTTGGTGACATTCAGCTTAACCAGCACTTCTAGCAGTCAAGTGGCCTGTTTCTGGGTGAGACCATATTTCAACTGTAAATAAGGCATGTACCCCAAATGACAAATAAAGGAAGGACCTGTTGAACTATGTCTAGCATCTTCCAACATCTTAGTTGAATAACCAAATTCCACTCTTTCTTAGCTCATATGAGTGCAACTGTCTAAGTGGAAGACTTTCAGTGGTGGAATTGTGGTGGAATTCTGGCCATTGTCTAGTACAGGAAACATTAAGCGGACTAGATTCATCCCTTAAATGTTAAAGTAATACCTTCAGAAATACTCAGCTTAACCTTAAGAACTCCATTTCTAGACAACGAAAGTTTGATCAGAGCTCCACAGTAGTATTTGAAACTTAAGATGGTTACAAAAGAAAGAAAATAAACAATCCCACATTAAGGTGATCTCAAAGACTTATTGTTTTACCTAAATTATCAAAAACATGTACCAGTTCCTGCACTCCTCCTTCCCCACACAAAATCTAGATCATCATAACTAACAAATTAGATAACTAAAATGAACTAGCATCATACCTTGTGGCAATAAAGATCAACAACCCAACTATTTATCTGTTTTAAGAAAAATGCCTCTATAGAGTTCCTTTCTCTCTTAACATATTCCCAGTAATTGGTGTGAACAATTCCTACAACCAGACAAAATTTCTTTTTCCATCTCTTTCCGTGATGAAACCATGTAAGATGCTCAGGTTCCTCAAGGACTGCAACATCTGCTTCATCATCTGGGATGATTATTGTGATATCCCCTAAAGCAAGAATGCTCCTTTTATCCAGAGAGAACTGCAGTTCAGAAATCACAGTTTTGCCTCAACGAGTTTGCCAGACGTTATCATTGCAAAATTATAAATACTGATAAACAAAAACAAATAGAATAGAGTAATTTTCATATTTTCCAGAACTTCATATCAAAACGTTATCATTAATTAACTAGCACTAACTCTAGAAGAAAGTGAAGATAGGAGGTTGGAAGACGATAACAGAATTGTTCGTTGCAATACAAAGTGAGTACCAATTGCACAGACAGCCAATTCAGATGCAACAAAATTATCACGATGCTTACTGTCAAGGACCAAATGATTTTAAAGCTAAAAAATCTCTCTTTACCTATTCCAGACATAAGCACATGAAAAATCCTGCCTTTTTCCCCAAGTTCAAGGACCCTAAATTTTCTTGCAGCAGTCTAAATTGTTGTTTTTATACCATAGACATCATTAAATTACAAAAAAAAAAAAAACAGAAGAAAAAAAGATGAAATAAATACTGAACAAAATTTAAAAAGGAAAGACTTATTAAGTTATAAATTTCAATTCTCCATTCCTCAAAGTACAGGAAAGAAAAACAATCGCAGATCAGAAGTTGAGAGCTTGTGTGCAACTTTAAAAGGAAAGGAAGCACTGGGATATTTTCTAAAAATTAACTGGGGCAAATTGTAATTCTGAGAGAATTAAAATTTCTGAAGGGGAAGATGTAACACTTGAACGCTTCTAGAGCAGCTTCCGTCGCTACCAATCAAAATCTTCAATGTATGAGGGCAATAAAAAGAACAGCCACTAAATAGAAGAAAGAAAAATGGCATGTTAAGCAATTTGGTTGACATCTTAAATATGTCAAATTGACTACATAGTAAGATATAGACACACATCTATCTATATATTTCTCAAGCTGAAGTATGTAAATAAAAATTAACCCTCAAATTGTAAGAGCATGGTGTTTGGTATTATAAGCTACATTCATACTCAATCATATTTCAAACTTTAGAAAAGAGAAGAGTCTAATCTTGCTTTTTTTCCAATAGGTGAAATAAATCTGGATTTACCTTTCCAGGGTAAAACTGTATGCTAAAATTTGATGCAAATCCAGTCCTCTCCTCCACCCACTGGCGGACACACTTTTCCTGCTCCAAATGTGAATTAAATTTGATACCACTGGGAAAAACATGTTCTTGATCTTTCAATGGCAGCCAAGGAATCACTAAGGTGACCTTTTGTTCGCCATCTTTAGCAAGATAGGCAGCACGAAAGAGAGGATTGACAGAAGTTCCAGTTAGCCAAGGAATGCTTGCAGTAGTATATATGGCGATGTGATGTTTTTTGTCCATTTATGGAGGTAGAGTCAGATTATTTCTAGCTTCTTCACATGCCACTTAGAGTCAGGAAAGGGAAATTTCATAGACTGACCTGCACAGTCGAATTTGAAGCTATTAATCAGTACTTTGTCAAATACAACTTATAACATGTTTAAATGAAGGAGCAGTGTAACATATCAAACAAAAACAGAGAAGTTCAAGAAAAGTATGATCAAAATGAAGAAATACACTACAAAATTTATATCAAATGCCAAAAGGATTAAAAACAATCTGAATAATGATTTTTTAAGAATAAAAAAGAATGTTGCGCAAAAGAAACTTGGTAAAAAGGATATTCAAGTCAAATATGTTTGGTATCAAACCCAGATAGCTGCCAAAAAGCATAAGCCAGAAAACACAATATGTGCTCCAGCTACACCTTCGTAACTCCAAATACCCGGATTCGTTACAGTCTCCCCTGTGATACTCCAACTGCCCAGTGTTTTTCTATCACCACTGACTTACAAACAAAAATTGTGGTCAAGATTTAGGAAAGTGGTTAGTCTCGCCTAAATTGTTCAAACTACTGCATGTTTTTGGTGAAAAGAAGAGAAAAGGAGTATCCATGATTTAAATTTGATGTGTTCAATCCTTAAATTCTAAACACTAAACTCATTGTCATTTTGAATTTTCTTAACTGAGAAATCCCTGAGGAGTAGTAATTCGCATTTCAAAGCTGGGTCCGTCCCTTACCCTTCTCCATTTAAATACCAAACTTTATTTGCAGCAAGGTCTAAACCCGTGATTTGCGACTAACCCCACGTCACGTGTTGCGCCCTCACCACTAGACCAAAGCCCCGGTTGGCATTTTATTTTTGAAATTATGGGTCAAAACTAATATTTGTTGAAATTTTAGTCATTTTCCACATGCATATCTATATTTCATGATAAAAATATGGGTCAGTTGAACCCATTGCATAAGCACTCCATCTGCCTCTGACTAAGAGAGCGGAAACTACAAGCTCTAAACTTCCATATCCATTTTTTCCTTCCTTCTAAGTATAATTTTCTTCTGATATACTAGAAATTTTAAATGCATGGCCGTAAAGACGGTCTCAGCTCGTCTCGTGTACTTTAAGCTTCCATATGAAACATCTCCAATCAGTAATTGTTTGTACTTGCTATATTGAAGAAGTAAGATTCACCGTGTAATCCTAAGAGCAGCGTGTCTACCAATTTCACCATAGCAGCCTGTCTTGAACTCATAATAGCATATAGCAATCGTCGAGATTGAGTAGGCTATTTAAGAATTGAAGAAAGTTCAGAACTTCAGATAGAAATGTGTCCATATGCGCAAAATAAAGCACAATATACACTAACACCCATTAAAATAAACTAAACACTTTTTGTTCCCCAAAGACAAAACACAAAGCTATTACTTCTCATATTGAAGAGAAAATAGAATTTATTCCATAAAAGAATTGATGAAAGCTCAAATGTCCTCATACCAAATACAAAGCCCGTGTACACAAAAACCCATTACAAAAGAAAACAAAAGGTTGTTCCCATACATAAACAAAAAATCATTTCTGCAAAGTCAAAATTCAAACTTAAACCAACATAAGAAAACAAACAGCCCACATAGGATTATTGATTATTTTCCTTGGTAGGCTGAAACAACACCAACAAAGGTTTCAAAGAAGAATCTAAAACGTGTTTTCTAGCTGCTTTACCTGAATTTCTCCAACAGCAAGGTTGAAGAATCCGCAGGCCAGGGAATTTTCTTCGAGGACAATTAGAAGGTGTGGAAGCAATAACTTAGTTGAGATGGAAATACAGACATTATTATTATTATTGTTATGCATTTATGAGGTAGGATCAACTGCAAGATGCGAATAATTAGGAGGAATATAAGAAGTTGCGATAGTTGTAGGAATAAAGAGGCACGCGCTTGGCACGTGAAATGGGAAGTTGCATTAGTTAGTTTTAAGACCGTTGTGGATAAAAGAGATGAAAGGGACCCACGAGTAGCGGTGTTCATGGTTTATGAAAAATCAAATCAAATTGAAAATTGAATAATATCAATTAAAAAAAAATTATATTTAATTTGGTTTAAATATTAAAAATTAATAATATTTGATTTGATTTTGATTCTATTAAAAATAAATCGAAAAAATAATCAAATTGAACTGATAAATTTTATAC
>JACEIK010006906.1:56082-66942 GCA_018107945.1 Datura stramonium
ATTATGAAAGTTAGTGCTCTCCTCTAGCCTTCAGCAGATTAATTATGTGCACTTCTCCACTTATACTCCAACGGATATCCCATTTCTCTTCTAAAATATTTTCAGGCTTAAAGAATCTATTTCCATGAGAAGATGAATAAATTATGTTGAGTACAATACTCCAGCCCTTCCCCTAAAGCCATAGCCTCAACTACGATATTGGAAGTGTCTTGAATTATGTTGCCTTAGTATATATAAAATCCCCTGATTCATACCTAATACAGAATGCTATAGAGCTAGGTCCTGGATTTCTCTTTGAAGCTACATCTGAATTGCATTTGTACCATCTAACAAGGGGTTTGTCCCATGTTATTTTCATACTTCTAACTTTAGGCCTATATCCTTCAAAGAATAGCACTGATGTGTCGGGAATTTGCGACTCGTCTTTGCTTTATGTAATAGAGTTTTGCATGTCTTTAGGTGCTAATTTAAGCTAAAACATACCTCATTATGCTATGTTTTGGGAACCCAAATGAAATAAAGAAAAGAGGAGTCAAAGCCAAAATTCTTCTCAAAAGGTAAAGCAAAGGACAAACCACCTCTTAAAAGGACGATCCGCATGTCCAAGAGTCCATCAAGTCCGAACTAATCCAGAAACCACTTTTAAGTGGTCAGTAGTTGACAGAGTGAAGCGGACCATCTTTCCAGAAGAAGATCCATCAAATAAAAGATGGATTAGTTGACAAAACTGCCAGGGACAAAGGACGAAGTAAGGGACAGACCTACTTTTCAGAAGACGGTCTACCAATCAATGGACGGATAGCATTTGAGTAGAAACAAATTTTGATCGACTGAGCAAAGGATGATCCGTCTTTCCAAGGAATGGTGCGTCCTTACACACCTGGAACCCTCCAATTTTGAATAATTTAGGAGTTTTTTAGGCTTAGTATAATTAGATTTTTCTTTCTTTTTTCACATACACAATTAAAGACGCTTGACTAGACTGCAATAGAATTTTACATTCAGCAATAGATAGAGTAGTTCTTAGATCTAGCTTATAATTTTGAAGATTTCAATTCATCAATTCAAGTTTTCTTCTCCAATTTGCAATTTCATTAATAAGGATGTTCAATTACTTTCTTTCTTCTTGTTGCTATGGGTAACTAAATTCAAACCAAGAATTTTGAATTGAATTGATTGTGAACCCTAATAATCCCAATTGGATAAATTTAATTGTGGGCTTAAGAATTTGATTGATTTTTTTATTTGTAAAGTGTGATTGATGATGAAAGTCAATCAATCCTGCCTAATTGCCTTTATAATGCTTGAAAGAGCCAATTTAATTTGGGTTAGCATCAATCAATAATAAATCAAGGATCAAACCCTTGTTTAATAGGTTCACCTAGACATAGGATGAAATCCAATTGACAATAAGCAATTGGATAGAAGGGAGTTCTCTTTAATTTAATAAAATTAAAGTAGATTGACACCATTGGTATTATTGAAAGATATCCATTGGTTACCTAAGAAATTGCTTGCATGTTTATTTATAGCCCATTCTCAGTTTGCCCGTATTAGATTATTTAGGGGGATCAATCCAAAATTGGGGTCATGCAATACCCTAAAGGTTCCTAAGACTAAATGAGAGGATTTAAAATGAGTTCAGCAAATCTATATTTTTGCCTCAGTACGACTCAACCTACGAGTCGTAGGTTGGTAGTACAGGTTGTAGGAATACCCGTTGATAAGGTCATAGATTTTTGTTCCCTAGACCATGAGTCCCCACTACGAGTCATAGTATGTGGGTACGACTAGCGATCAAGAGTCATAGCAAGTCTTCAGAGTTATCTAGTAATTGATTATACGTGTGATGGTATGACTCGTAGGATGGTGTTACAGATCGTACTAAGATCCATGAAAATATTCAGAGGGTTGGTCAGTACGGGAGGATACCGCGAGTCTTAAGAGGATTGTACGACTCGTGGTACGATTCGTGAAAACTGACAGATTAATTTTTCCTGCGAATTCATTAGGGATATTTTCGTGAATCTTAAGATCCTATACCCTAAACTACGTCATTTAAGCCCTGATAGGAGTGTATTAGAGGAGTTTAACTTATATTAATTCATTCAACTCCCATACATGCAAGTTTAGAAGGTCACATTGAAGATCAAGTCTAGAAATCCTCCAATTCTCCTTCAAATCTCTTGGCATTTCATAGTTAAGTCAAGAACCAAATTACCCTGGTATGTAAAGCTATGAATGGGAGTTTCCTTTCACTCTCATGTCCAAAATTTTTCTCAAGTTCATGAATTCAAGTATTGATTCAAGTGTATGATCTTATGTGGTTTTATCCCATTTTCATGAAATTTCCTATGATTTATTTATGGGTCAATTCCCTTCATCTTTTAAATCATATTTTATGATCTATAGGCTAATTTTATACCTATTTTGATTATTAAATTTATGATTTAAAATTTTAAAGAATCATGCCTAATTATGTAGGTTTCATGAAAAGTCAAGTTTATGATTCTATTATGATTGTGGTTCTCCTAAGCCTAAATTTATGATTTATGATTTATGACGTGATTTACTACAAGTTCTCTTCATGAATTTATGAATTTCAAGTATGATGATTTCTCAAGCATTGTGTTCTTCATGATTTATGAGTTTATGATTTCGGTCGACTCACGGGCCCTTATTTCATAGCTAATCATGTATTTAAAGTATGATCAAATATGTTAAGATTTAACTAGCCATGAACTTTATGTATGATTTTACGATTATTATATGAGCCTTCATGTGCATATATTTTTTAGCCGTGTTTAGCACCGAGTAGGCCCGACGTTCAGGTAAATTCCGTGGTCTCAAAACTAAGCGACAACACAGGTTTATATTCATGGACTCTAGGTGGGTCCCTACTAGTTATATCACATCATTTATGTCCCTTGCCTGGCATGCCTGGAATGGCTCTGCCCACTAGAGCGAGATATTTGGGGCATCATGTAAGCTAGCTCTATCATGATGGTATCGGTTAAGACGAGTCCTCCCATTGTTCCTTATGTTTATGCATGATCATGATTACAATACTTTAGCTCAAGTTATGTTTTACAAGGTTTCTCTTATGATTATGATTATGATAAGCTTATGAATAGTTTTGAAAATCTTGAGCCCTCATGTTTATGTTATGATTATCATTCATGTTTTGAAATGTCCTACTCTTATGAATTCTTATGTGTTTTATTAATCCGTTTTACTTACCTTGCATACTCAGTACATTTCAAATACTGATCGCATACTCTATGTTGTATCATTTCATGATATAGGTCCTAGTGATCACGCTCAGATGTGCCATTAGTTCAGCCCTCATTCCAGCTCAGACCCTACTTCGGGTGGGTCCTCATCCTCCGAGGACATTTATCTTTCAGTATTGTAATGTCAGTTTGTTTCAGACTTAGAGATAGTTGGGGGCTTGCCCCACTATCTCATCAGTTAGTAGAGATTTTTCAGACATAGACTTGTATATTCAACTTTGAATTCAGTATTATGATCTTTCTGTTGGATAGACGTTTTGTCATTTAGACTTTCTCTATTTCAGAGTTTAGTTATTATTTTTTGTTTATGTTGGCCTTTATTTATCATGTTTATGTTCATGTCATGGGTTGACTTGGAGTTATTTATGGTTCTAGGTTCCTTATCTATATCTGGGGTCTCAGCTTTGATCGTGACAAACTTCGTATCAGAGCCAGATTTTGAAGTGTCGTAGGGTGTCGGAAAGCCGCATTAAGTAGAATCTTTTTCATGGGTGTGAAGTGAGCCACACTTATGATGAAAAGGCTATGAAATATTTTTGAAAATTTCCCTTCTTTCATGATATATATCGTGTGATGAAGTATCTCTCTATCCTTCTAACTCGTGCTATGCGCGTTTGCAGTCTCATGGCTTCACGCTGTATGAATGGAAGAAGGAATGAGGATGGAGATGGCCATGAGGATGGAAAAGGATGAGCATCAGTAGGCCTCGCCAGCACCAGCAGGTCCTTTGCCCAAGAAAGTCTCACATGCTGAGTTCAGGGCAGCTTTTCAATTGTTGGATCAAGCCTTGACTGCTTAGGTCAATCAACAGGTAGTGACACATGTTCCCCAGAATGGGAACGCAACGGTGGCTCGAGTTAGGGATTTCCTCAGGATGAATCCCCTTGAGTTTCTTGGGCCGAGAGTGGATGAGGACCCACATGAGTTTCTGGAAGAGATTCAAAAGATCACCCAGATTATGGGGGTGATGGGAGAAGAGAGTGCAGTCTTAGCCTCTTATCAGCTCAAGGGGGTTGCTTATATTTGGTACCGTCAGTGGAGGGACGGTAGAGTAGTGGGCGCATTTCCCGTGAGCTGGGAGGAGTTCATGATAACCTTCTTAGATAGATTCTTCCCTAGGGAGTTGAGGGAGGCAAAGGCGGTGGAGTTCATCAATTTGAGGCAAAATGATATGACTATCTAAGAGTACACTTGGAGTTCACCCGACTGTCCAAATATGCACTGGAGATGATGGAAGATTAGAGAGCTCGCATGAACAGGTTCATGTATGGGGTGTCGAATTCACTGGTCAAGGAGTGTAGGACCGCAATGTTGAACAGTGATCTTGATTTCTCCCGATTGGTGATATACGCCCAGCAGATTGAGGCGGATCATATGAGGGAAAGGGAGAGAGAGGCCAAGAGGTCTAGGACAGGCAGCTTTGGGTTTTCCCAGCAGAGGTCCAGTGGGGACATTGTTAGCAGTCCTACTAGAGGTCATCAGCCCTAGCGTCGTCGTCAGCCAGTGTCCCATCTAGACCTCGGGGTGATTGGAGGAGCAGGGCATCAGGTTCAAGGGGACAAAAGGACACGCTAGTAAAGCGCACCTTTCCAGTCTGCAAAAAATATGGTAAGAACCACATAGGAGAGTGCCTAGTCAAACCATATGTTTGTTTCGGGTGTAGGAAACCCGAGAATATGCGCAGGGAGTGTCCTTTGTCTAGACAGGGTGATAGTAAAGGTCATGCTCAGCCTACTATTTCAGCCGCAGCTCCAGCAACATGTCCTTCTCAATAGGGTGCATCCACTAGTGCAGGTCGTGGAAAACGTCAGAACAGGTTTTATGCCCTCTTATCACGTCAGGAGAAGGAGGTCTCTCCAGAGGTAGTCACTAGTATGTTGCAAGTATTTCATCTCGATGTGTATGCATTGTTAGATCCAGGGGCTACTTTATCTTTTGTGACTCTTTATGTTTCCATTAGTTTCAGAGTTAGTCTCGAAATCCTATCAGAATCCTTCTCAGTCTCTACTCCAGTCAGTGACTCAATTATAACTTGATTGGTTTACAAAAATTGCCCTGTCACAGTCCTTCAGAAAGTCACCTCAGCCAATCTAGTAGAATTAGACATGACTGATTTTGATGTTATCTTTGGTATGGATTGGTCGCATGCATGTTATTCCTTAGTGAATTGTTGAACCCGTACGGTAGAGTTTCGATTTCAGGGTGAGCCAGTCCTAGAATGGAAGGGTAGTTCAGCCGTGCCTGTAGGTCGCTTTGTTTCCTGCCTTAAGGCCAGAAAGATGATTTTCAAGGGTTGTATATACCATCTAGTTTGGGTTAAGGATTTTACGTCTGAAACCTTGACTCTCCAATCAGTCCCCATAGTGTGTGAATATTCGGGGGTCTTCCTAGATGATCTACCAGGAGTCCCTCTCGAGCGGGAGATTGACTTTGGTATTGACCTTCTTCCCGACACGCAGCCTATATCTATTCCTCCATACATAATAGCTTCAGCCGAGATGAAGGAGTTGAATGAGCAGTTGAAGGATCTTCTAGATAAAGGATTCATTAGACCTAGCAAGTCTCTATGAGGTGCACCAGTTCTCTTTGTTCGAAAGAAGGATGGGTCTCTTCATATGTATATTGACTATCAGCAGTTGAACAAGGTTATAATTAAGAACAAGTATCCCCTCCCCAAAATTGATGACTTGTTTGACCAACTTCAGGGTACCAAGTGTTTCTCAAAGATAGACCTCAGATCCGGATATCATTAACTCAGAATTACGAAATGTGACATTCCAAAGATAACTTTCAGGACTTGGTATGGTCAGTATGAGTTTGTTGTTATATCTTTTGGATTAACGAATGCTCCTGCACCACTAGAGAGAACACTTTATTGTAATCTATCCCGTCTCTCTGTGTAAAACCTTTTAGCTACCAACCTTACCTTATATCTTTGTGCTTCAACCACTAGATTGACCTCCTTTCTTTTGAAAACTCATTTGCAGCGTACTACATCTTTTGTCCCTTTGGCAATAAAACAAGTTTCCTATTTGATTCTTGAAAAGAGACTCAATCTCTTCACCCATAGCACCAACCCATTGATCTCCTTCTAAACTAGAAATAGCTTATTTGTAACTATTAGGCTTAAGCACATCAATGGCATCTGCAACTGACAAATAAAATTCCACAATATTTGCATGTCTAAGAGGATTTCCATCAACTAAGTTTGTAAACCTTCTTGATCGATTGACCACTCTCTTTTCTTTGCCTATTGCAATACTATGCGATTGTTATTGCACATGTGCATCAAAATTATCATCTTAATTGAGGTTTTGCACCTCCTCTACTATTTCTACTTGTAATACCCTGAGAGTACCTAAGAATAGATTCGGGGGTTAAAAGTTGAAAACTACTGAACTGGGAAAAATTTATTGTAGAATGGGTGACCCTATGGATCATTGGTCCAACCAACGACCCATTGGGACGAGTCATGGAAAGTGTCTAGTCTGGGGGAAGTGGAAGCAACGGCTAATTCAATGACTCATTGTGGGAAACAAGGAGTTGTCGTTTAAAGCCGTAGTAGGAGATGGACTTAAGTTCTGGAAAGTCACTGGTCAACCCACGACCCGTCGTGAGTTACCACGGACCGTGGTTAGTAGCCGTTGTTTGGATGGTGAAATGTCTAGTGTATTCGACGGAAGTAGACCACGACTCATTGGTGGGTGTAATGAGTTGTGGTGAGGCTCGTTGTTTGAGGAGGTGTCAAAGTTGTCGAAAGAAACAATAGTCGATTGAACAACCTGTGGTAAGTAATGATGAACCGTCGTTTCTAGTCGTGGTTTGAGCCGAGACCAAGCCTGGACAGTGTATAGCATGGATCGTCACCACGAGTCGTGGTATCCTCCAACGACCCATTGGAGCGTCTAGTGAAGAAATTTCTGCGTAATCAGTAAGGGTATTTTCATCATTCCCATGTCCTAAGGCCCTATACTACGTCGTTTAAGGCTCGTTTTAGTGGGTTTTAGGAGGGGAAAACCTATTCTAAGTTATTTCCTTCCATGCATGTAAACCTGAAAGGTTGAGCAGGTGATCTAGAGCAAGTTTTCAGGGTTGTCATTCAAATCCTTCTTGGGCAATCAGAGGAGTGGTGAAATCAATCCCTTCTAGGTATGTAGGGTAATGAGTGGGTGTTTCCTTCCACACCCATGCCCAATTTCTATCTAAGTTATGAGAATTTCCTATGATCAAGTTATGGGGTTTTCACCCAAATGCATGAATCNAATGCATGAATCTTCTATTTCTTTACATGGGTATGATTAAATAGTGTTTTCATTATTGAATTATGAAGCATGGGTAGATTTTAAGTTGTTTTCAATCAACATCATGTTTTTAGTTTTATAAAATTAAAGGCCCATTGATAAGAAGTTCATGAAAGAAAGAGATTTATGATGAATATATGATGATGATGAGATAATATGATGAAAAGCATGATTTTAAGCTAACCATGTTTATAATTATGTTTTTGATGAGAATTATTTCTAAGTATGATAAAACTTTGGGCAATGCCCACATGTTAAGTTTAAATGATGATTTTTCCGAACTAAGCTTACCATATTGTTTGGGAGTGAAGACTCCCAAATTTATATTCTAGCTTGTGGTATGTTTTGAGTTAAGTCTCCCTATGCATAGCTTACCACATGGTTTTGGAGCAAAGGCTCCCAAGTATGTTTTCATCTTGTGGTATGTTTTGAACTAAAGCTTCTTATATGCATGATTTCGTATTTGAGATGTATTTAAGTATTGAGTTTCGTCAATAGACGATGTTGAGCTTCGTTTTATACGATGTAGAGCATATGCATATTTTAGGAGTATTGTCTAGCACCAAGTAGGCTATGGGTTGATCACCCTATGCCTCAGAACTATGTGCCAACGTGGGATGCTACTATTATATTACTTGGGCCCTCCCTTGTGAGCTTCCCCTTGCTCGAATGGGCCTTTAGCTTGATATCGATATCATGATAGCGTCCTTATCCATGACAAGGTTTTGGACGGCTATGCCCACTTGAGTGTAATAGTCGGGACCACGTAAGCTCTATCGTGGTATGTCGGTTAAAAGACAAGTCTCTATTGTTCCTCATGATTTTAGATATGCATATTCATTATTTATGAAATTTATGTAAATGCATGCTTTAAAGCAGGTTTGACTCAATGTTCATCTTTTTCTTATAAATGTCACAATTCAGCTCTGAGTCAATCGGTTCAGTTATGATGTTATGAAGTATGTTATATCATGTTGTGAAGAGATCATGATTTTAGAAATAATGCATGCAAGCCCTACTCTCAGTTTACTAATGTTTATGTTTAAATTATGCATTGTTCTTAAATTATTTTACTTACATTAGAGGTTTTACTTACCTTGTATACTCGGTACATTCCACATACTGACCGCATAATTCTATGTTGTATCATTTCATGATACAGGACCCGACTCTCAGCTTTAGCCCCTCTCTTAGTCAGCTTATCGGAGTTAGCATTGCTTTATTGGTGAGTCCTCATCTTTCGAGGACTAGACTATCCATCTTTTCTTTATGTATTTCAGTTTCACCTTGTTGAGTTAGTTGGGGTCTTGTCCTATCATCTCGTCATGATTAGAGGATATTCAGACATATGTATGTATTCAACTTCAGATTTTATATTCTGATGTTATATTCAAGTTAGACTTTCGATATGATTGTATTGATGGTTATTCAGTTCTTGATGGAGTTAGCTATGGGTCGACTTGGAGTCTCTCGATGCTCCTTGTCCTATGTTAGGATCTGGGTCTCTGTTCGGGTCGTGACAATCTTTGTATCAAAGCAATAGGTTTGAAGTATCCTAGGGTGTCTGAAAGTAGCGTTAAGTAGAGTCTTTTTCATGGGTGTGAAGCGCGCCACACTTATGACGAAGAGGCTATGAGACATTTAGGAAATGTTCCCTTCTTTCATGATCTATGTCATGCGATGAAAAGTCTTTCTGTACTTCTAATTCGTGCTATTTGCGATTGCAGAATCATGTCTCCTCGAAGAGTGAACGGAAGGAGGAATGGAGATGTGAAAGCCACAAGGATGGCAATGGTCATGGGCATCAGCAAGCCCACCAGTTCAGGAGCCCCAGGCACTGGAGCCAGCTGCCCATGCTGAGTTCCGGGCTGGTATTCAGATGCTTGCGCAGGCCTTGACTACTCAGGTCAATCAGCAGGCCGTTGTGCATGTTTTGCATAATGGAAATGCAGCGGCGGCTTGAGTCAGAGACTTCTTGAGGATGAACCCACCGGAGTTCCTTGGGTCCAAGGTAGATGAGGACCACATGAGTTCGTAGACGAGATTGTCAAGATCACCCAAGTCATAGGGGTGAATGGGGTTGAGTGCGCAGCGTTGGCCTCTTACCAGTTGAAGGGGGTCGCGCATATCTGGTTTCTCCAATGGAAGGATAGCAGGGTCACAAGAGCAGGTCCAATCACTTGGGAAGAGTTCCATGTTGCTTTCTTAGATCGGTTCTTTTCTCGGGAGATGAGGGAGCTGAAGGAAGCTGAGTTCGTAAATCTGAAGCAAGGGAGAATGACAGTGCAAGAGTATTCCCTTGAGTTCACTCGCTTATCGAAATATGCCCTTGAGTTAGTGGCTGACCAGAGGACGCGGGTGAGCAGATTTGTGCATGGGATAGCAGGATATTTGGACAAAGAATGCAGGATTGCTATGCTCCATCAGGACATGGACTTCCCTCAGATAGTGTTGTACGCCCAGCAGATGGAGGCGGCGCATTCGAGAGAGAGGGAGGCTAAGAGGGCCAGGACCGAGGACCACAGATTTTCCTTGCCGAGGTCAAGATGTGGGCACCGTCAGCAGACCCACCAAACCAGACCCGCCAGAGATCATCTGCCCCGGCTTCTTCAGCATTGAGTGTGCCATCCCGACCTAGACATGATCAGAGCGGGTAAGCATTAGGCTCGAGGGGTCAGAGCAGCAGACCCGCAGATTTTAGCATCCCAGCTTGTCGCAGATGTGGTCGGGGGCACTCAAGCCAGTGCTTGGCAGGTTCAGGAGCTTGTTTCGGGTGTGGACAGCCCGAACACATGCTTAGAGATTGTCCAGTAGTGAGGCAGGATCAGGTTGGGGGCCGTGGCCCAACTTTTAGTTCGGCAGCCCGTCCCTCACGCTCAGCACATCGGGGGGCATCTATTTGTACAGTTGGTGGTCAGCGCTAGAAAAGATTCTATGCTTTAGCATCCTGTTAGGAGCAGGAGGTCTCCCCAGATGTGGTCACTGGTATGTTATGAGTCTTCCATGTTGATGTTTATGCTTTATTAGATCCGGGATCTACCTTGTCTTTTGTGACACCTTATGTGGTCAGTAGCTTCGGAGTCAGTCCCGAAGTCTTGTCAGAACCCTTCTCAGTTTCCACCCCAGTAGGTGACTCAGTTATAGCTAAATGAGTATATAGAGGTTGCTGATCAGGGGCATATTTATATGCCGAATTGATACTCAAATGTATAGCTTTTGCCTTGTTTGTCCAACAATGTGTGTACATTCTCATGTAAATTGTACGG
>JACEIK010006907.1:25015-83237 GCA_018107945.1 Datura stramonium
CCTAAGATTTTCGTCCCCTCAACTGCCTGTAACCCACGTTCTTGCTCCACCAAGTCAGAATGAATAAAAATAAAACCTAAGTGTTCTATTTATACTAGTGAGAATTTTTCCCGGAATAACAAGCAACGTGTCACGGAGTGTATCGTGGAGCACTGCCAACGTGTCACGGAGGTATCGCGGAGGCCCTCTTGAAATCGCCCAATTTATTCCAACTTTGGTGTTTCGCTCCCCATATCATTCCTCCACTTCACCAAATCATAGATTGGGTCCTCCAATGGATTATTTCCTTCAAAAATAAAGATTAATCATGTTGGTTAATATTTCTTCTCATTTATCTAAAAAGGCATGAAAATGTACATAATTAAATACATAAACAAGACCAAACTAAGTTATAAAGTATCACTTTGGCATGTAATTATGCCCAAGATCAGTAAGCACATAGCTGCCTATAAATCTAGATTATATGACTCAATGTATGCTTGTTAAAGTATGAGTTGAATGTATGGTTCATGAATGTCTCTATGATACATGCTGATTAATATGAAGGTGGAATTTAATGATGAGAAAGTAGAATGCATGATGTGGAACTAATGATGCTCATTTATGTTAGATAGTATGGCTCCGTGATGATATGAGTTATGATGATAAAGCATGAGAATGTTAATTTCCGAACATTGGGCTTGTTGTTAGTAGAAAGTAGTCCCAATCCTTTCAAAATGAATGATGTATGAAGAAATAAGAGTATGTTCATGTTTATGATTAACTATAGAAGTATAGGCTAGATATATAGATATATATATGTATGGTAAGACCTGTATCTCTCTGATTCGAATCAGTCGGGATCCTCAGTAGTGGAGAGTGACTCCCTAGCATCAGTTGGGATCCTCAATAGTAGAGAGTGACTCCCTAGCATCAGTCGGGATCCTCAATAGTAGAGAGTGACTCCCTAGCATCAGTCGAGATCCTCAATAGTAGAGAGTGACTCCCCAGCTCAGTCGGGATCTCCTTAGTAGAGAGAGACTCCCTTAATGATGATATCAGTATGATGCAGTCTTGCATAACCCAACTTTTAGATTATAACGGGTTTAATAAGATGATGATCAGTCTCAGTTATCAATAATGATCCAGTACAGTATGTGATACTAACTTCAGATTTGAGACTTTTTAAATGTTCAGAACTTGACCCTTATGCATGAGTTCTAAGATGTTATATAAACGAGATTCAAAGAGAAGTATCATGTATATCTGTATATGTGAACCATAAAGTGTGTGTAATAACATGTTGAAGCAGCTATGTTGATGTATTTAATTAAATCCTTACCGTACATTTGTTTATTTCATTGTTTATGTTATCCCGCATGCTCAGCACATTCCAAGTACTGACCGCACGACTTTTGTGATAGATCATTTTATGATATAGATTCAGGTTTCCCGACTCAACCTCACGATTAGACACTCTTCATCCCTATTTAGCAGCTATTGGTGAGTCCTCATCCTCCGAGGACGGGATTATGTTCATATTTTTCTTATATTTTCATTTTTCAGACTTTAAGTGTTAGCTGGGGGCTTGTCCAACAACTCATCAGTTTAGTAGAAGGCTTTCTGACTTATCTAGACAGATTCTGTGTTGTATCTAAGTGTTATTAAATTGTCGTTATGGCTTATATTAGATTCATGTTATTAGCTTTCGCTTATTTATGTTGTTAGTTTTTCTCATGTTAAGTGTATGCTATGATAATGCCATGGGTCAACTTGGAGCCTCTCGGGGTTCCTTGTCCCATGTTACGACTAAGGTGTGAACTTGGGCCGTGACACACATATCATAATTAATGGATCTTCCTTTATAGATTGAAGAGAATCTAATAGATTTACACTTGCTTGAACAATATGAAGATGACTCTAGCAATACCTAATCCAATTAAGAATTCATCATCACACACCTCTAGTTAATGATTTTAGCTACTTATAGTTAAGAAATTCAAAAACACATTCATCAATAGCATCATTGAATTTATTATCAATAGTAGATAAATCAATTTCACAAAATAATCTTAAACAATAGCGGAAACTTACTAGTACAAAGAAGAAATAGAACAAAGTACTTTCTACAATTTTCAATCAAAATCTCCCTATCTCAGTTAAGAGAATGTTCTTCAACTTAAAGGGGAAAAATGATGTGAGTCAAGCTTTTTTCTCTCTCGCTATCTCTATGTCTATCTCTCCTTTTGCATCTCCCAGTACAAAGTACTTTTTCTGCTATTTATATCCTGAACAATAGAGCACTTTTTATCTCTTTTCCAATGTTGGATGATTATACCCCCATGAGCACCATTCTGGAACCAACGGAAGCACCGGGTATCTTTTCTGCATTTCACTAAATTCCAGTGAACACTGGCGGTTCACCCGACATTTCACCGATGCCAATCCATGAACGAACGGGTCTTCAAGCCATTTTCCTGAACTTTGGGTATCTTTTGATGACTCGCCGCTGGCAAGTCGCGAACCTCCAGTGGCATTTATACTCTAAAGAAGTGATATTTGTCCTTTGGCCGGTGTCTCGCCGGTTTTTATCTGCGAATTGCTGATTCATTCTCACTACCTTCTTTTTGCTCCATTTTTGCTCTTTTTTCACTTTTAGCCATCTGCACACAATGAAAGCAAAAAGTGCATAAAATAAAAATAATCAACTTAAGAACGAAACGAAAACTCAAGTTTTAGAACCTAATGAGTTAGTAATTACCAACTCATCAGTGGCCACCAATCGTTGAGTAAACTGTCAACATTTCCCCAAGGCTCATCATGTGAGACTGCACTAGTCGTTATTGATGACCATGACTCGTGGTCTTTACTGCCCAAAAATCATCAACTCTTAGCCAATCCTAACCATGCCTGACTCAACGAGTCATGGGGTCGGACCACGACTTGTGGTTATGCCGTGGTGATCCCAAATAACAAATTTCAAAACACAAGTCCAGCACCTGACCACGAGTTACTTCACGACTCATGGTCTACCCCACGGTACACAGAATGACTCATTCTGTGATCTGGTGCAGAATTTCTAGTTTTCTCCATTTCAACTTTCGGGTATGATCTTAGGGTTTCCGGGGTATTACCACATGGGAAATCAATTGGGCGGTCCTCGACCTTGGTTTCAAGGGACCAATCAAGGCCCTTGGCGCCCAAGGGAAGAAAACCAAGGCTGGAGAAACTGTGATGCATAGGGACGACCCAAAAGAAATAAAAGATAGGGAAATAGAGTGCAAAACTAAGAGGGAGACCGCTACCACCGAAGTTCAAACCCATATGTTCCCCCTCCTAAAGCTGGAAATGCCCAAAGTCAGCCAGGTGCTAGCGATGCTGGTAGCTCAAAAATAGAAGAGATATTAGAAAGAGTCCTCAAGAAAGTGGAATCAACTGATAGCAGGGTCAAGGAATTGAGAGAAGAGGTGGATAAACTTGCCCTAATGGTGAGCTCTCATTTAGCCTCCATCAATTATTTGGAAGCTCAAATGAATCACTTGTCCACTCAAATGAACCCCCTAATGATAATCCCAAAACTACTAGAAATATAAGGGGTCACAAAAGAAAAAGTATCTCCTGGATCTAACAAGGCATAAGCATCAATATGGAATACTTGCAACATACTAGTGACCACATCAGGTGAAGCCTCCTGCTCCTGGCAGGGCACTAAAGCATAAAACCTATTTTGGCTGCCCGCCTGCTGACTAGTAGAAGCACCCTGTTGAGGGGGATGTGCTGCTGGAGCGGTAGAATTAGCTGCTATCACACGAGCTCCACCAACCCTTGATCTGGCTGAGGGGCAATCCTTAAGTCTATGTCCGGTTTTGCCACACCCGAAGCAAGCATCCAAGCCAACTAAGCACCTCTCGAGGTGATTCTTGCCACACCCCACACAAACTGAAAAAGTTTGGTCCACCTGCATTTTACCCCGGCCTCTTGACTCTGAAGCTCTGCTCCTTCGATCCCCTCTAAACCAAGATGGTGTGATGGCCGATGATGGAGCTGGAGCGATAGACCTGTGATGGGACTGTTGATGCTCTCCTCCCCCTGACCTGACCTGAGAAGTCCCATAACTGTCGGTCCTGTCCCTCTTGACCTCCCTCTGCCTTCGGTAGACCGACTCCATCATCTATGCATGTAACACAATGAGGGGAAAATCGATATCCCGATGTAGCATGGCGATCCTGCAATCCTTGTCCAAATAGTCCGCCACCCCATGCACAAAATAATTCACCCGAGCTCTCTGGTCCGCCGCCAACTCTGGAGCATACTTGGATGATTGGGTGAACTCCAATGTGTACTCTTGAACGAACATGTTACCCTATTTCAAATTAACAAACTCAACCGCCTTGAGCTCCCTTATCTCCCGAGGGAAGAACCGATCCAAAAATGCTGCGTGAAACTCTTCCCAACCTATTGGGCCTGCACCCACTGCCCTGACATCTCTCCACTACTTGAACCATATGTGAGCCACCCCCTTTAGCTTATAGGAGGTCAAGTCAACACACTCTCCATTGTTCACTCCCATAACTTGGGTGATCTTCAGAATCTCCTCTATGAAATCATGTGGATCCTCGTCCACTTTCAACCCTGTGAACTTAGGAGGGCTCATTCTCAAGAAATCCCTTACCCTAGCTGCCGTCGCATTCCCATTCCGAGGGTAATGCGCCACTGTCTGATTATGAACCTAGGCATCCATGGCCTGTGCCAGCATCTGAACCGTTACCCTAAACTCAACATGGGAAGCTGGCTCTGGTGCGTGCTCTTCATGAACGGGTGGGGCTGGCTGATGCTCCTCACCATTGGAACCCTCAAGATCATTGCCATAACCATTTATTCTGGCGTTCACTCAGCATGGAGGCATGATTCTGCAAATGTGAATAGCATGAATTAGAAGGGTAAAGGACTTTCATCGCACGACATAGATCATGAAAGAAGGGGAACATTTCCTAAACGTCTCGTAGCCTCTTCATCATAAGTGTGGAGCGCTTCACACAATGAAAAAGACTCTAATTAATGTGGATTTCATACTCCCTAGGATACTTCAAACCTATGGCTCTGATATCAAGTTTGTCACGACTCGAACGTACATCCGGATCTTAAACACGGGACAAGGAGCCCCGAGAGAGCCCAAGTCGACTCATGGCATGAGCATACATCCAATTCATTCACATAAGTGGAATACTTAACATAAGGAAAAATGTAATTATGACATAAAAATGGAGAAAAGGCAATACATGATCCATACATGACAGCTGAATACAACTATAGTTTGAAAAGCCTCTAGTCGTGAAAGACGGGTTGATGGGACAATACCCCAACTAACTCTACAATAATAAAACTTCAAGAGAACAATAGGGTTTGAACATATGGAACTCGGAACATGAGGACTCACCAAATAAGCTGATAGCAAACTCTGAAGTGCTACTTAGAAGGGTAAGCCTGAGAGCCGGGTCCTGTTTCATGATACAACATAGAAAATATGCAGTCAGTACGTGGAATGTACCGAGTATGCAAGGTAAGTAAAACATACATTTAAAACTTATAAAACTCATATGATCATAAGAGTAGGACATCATGCTTATATCGTAAACATCATAATATAACATAAGGCTTAAGGTTTTCAAAACATTCGTAATACAACGTAATCATGATCATAGAAGAAAAGCTTTACTTAACATGACTTGAGCCAAAATACATAATCATAAACATTCATAAATCATGAGGAATAGTGAGAGATTCTGTTAACCGATATACCCCATATGAGCACACATGAAGTCTGACTTGTAAACCTAGTCGGGAGGCCGTTCGTACCTTGCAAAGGGTAGAACCATGAAGGGCATGATATCACCATGAAAAGGGCCATTTGGGCCAGGTACAGTCACAAAGGAGGTCCCAACATACCTATGGTGGCATGTAGTTTATGAGATCCGGGGCTTAACCTGAGCCCTGAACCTACTCGGTGTTCGATACTACTCCCAAAACATACTAATAGTATAACATGCATGAGTTCATGGGCTAGTTAAATCACGATAATCATAAACATACTTGTACATACATGAACTAGCCATCAAACAAGGCCTGTGAGTCATCCAAAACATAATTCGTAAATCATAAAGTTCGTACATACTTGTAGATCATGCATATAGCTTGCAATTCATAAAATCATGATGGGTAACTGATTAAATCAACATTTAAATCATAGTTCATGCTGGGCTCGTAAATATCATTAATTGAAAAGGAGATCAAAAATTGATTCATCATGGGTTATGCATAATTAGGCTTAATTCCATATAATCAAAATCAATAGCATTATAAATAATTTAAATCATAAATCTAATCAAAACCCAATAGAATATAATAAGGTTCTAAAATCACGAAGCCCATTAACAAATCATTATATTTTTATATAAATCTACTTCAAAACCCAATAAATTGTTGATAGAATTTCCATGAAATCATAGACAATGGGCATGGGTGTAAAATAAAACATCCATTGATAGCATGACATACCTTAAAACAACTGATTCTTAACCTCTCTTGAATGCCCAAGAAGGAATTGGAAGGATTTGAAGGGGGAAGCCTTGAATCACCCTCTGATCACCTCTCTATACTCTTGCATGCATGAATGAGGACTTAGAATAGATTATCCCTATAAAACCTACCTTTCCTAGGCTAAAATGAAATAGTTTAGGGTCTCATAGCATGGAAAAGTTGAAAATTCCCTTAATGAATCTTCCTTGAAAAATGTCCAGATCGGTCCAACGGGTCGCACCAATGAGTCGTTGGAAGGAACGATGACCCGTTGTATGGCCCGTCATGAGCATTGCTGAGACTAGCCTCCAAAATTGAGCCGCGGATGGACAGGACGACTCTTCCTTTGGACCAATGGGTCGTCAAGTCGACCGTTGTTTGCCTCTTCACAAAAACTGAACCTTCTTACAACGAGCCTCACGACGACTCGTGGGTGCTTCCAAGGAGTCGTGGTCTTGATCTGTCATATGCACTGGAAATTTCTTTCAACCAACAACAACTGGTGACCACAGGTCATCACTTTTCACCACGAGTCGTTACATCGCCTGTCCTGTGATATTTATTTATTTATTTATTTTCCAATTTCAGCAGTTTTCAAGTTTTCACTCCTTGGTCTACTCCTAGGCACTTTCGGGGTATTACAGTGATTAGCCGAAAAGTGGGAAGAATCACCTCAGAATGACTTGTGGTACGAGTCGTTGGGAGAAGTAACAAGTCATAGGATTGCTCGTGGTTAGCATTCAGCTGAAGAAAGGATGGTAGCAATGAGTCTAGGAACGACTTGTGGGTCCTAGTAAGTGTTCGTGGATTGGAGTGGTTGTTTGGTTCTGGACTGTTAGGATAGAAGGTATGAGTCGTGACACGATTAATTGTGAGGAACCACAGATTGTGGTAAGGATGCGTTGGTTATATCTAGGGTGAGAGAGTGGGAAGGTATGGGTCAAGGTATGACCCATTGTGAGGAACAATAAGTCGTTACTCACACCCGTAGGAAGGAGCAGAAAAATTTCCCAGATGTGGCAATGGGTGGGTACAACGACTCGCGCGATGGTGGTATGAGTCATTGTGTGACCCATGGAAAACTTTAGAACTCAAGAATAAAGTAGTGGCTACAATGGAAGGAACCCACGAGTCGTGGTATCAGATACAACTCGTGGTGTGGATCGTTACTTCATACAGTGAGAAGTTTTTCTGCAAATTTAGTAAGGGCATTTTCATAATTCTTAAGTTCCTAAGACCTAAACTACGTCGTTTCAAGCTTAGTTAGGAGGGTTTTAAGAGGGTTTAGCCTATTCTAACCTATTCCCTCCCCATGCAAGCAAGTTTAGAGGATCCCAAAGGAGATCAAGCCTAGAATTCTTCAAATTCTCATCCGGAACTCTTGGGCTTTCAAAATCAAGTTAAGAATCAGTTTACCCAGGTATGTAGGATTATGAATGGGAGTTTCCCTTCACATACCCAAATCCCATCTCAAGTTCATGAATTCAAGTGTATGATTCTATGGAGTGTTAATTCAATTTATGAAATTCTTTATGTTTATTTCATAGGTCAATTTCCTTCTAGTTTCAAATGATATTTTAAGATTCATGGGTAGGTTTTACACTTGTTTCGAATTAAAATTCATGTTTTCAAGTTTTGAAAATAATATGCCCAATTATGCAAGTTTCCATGAAAAATCAATTTTATGATCTAGGTTTTCAAGCATGATGAGATGTCTAGCATGAAAAAATGATTATGATTTACACATGTAGGAATCCATGATTTTTACTATTAAGTATATTTCAAGCATGTTAAAGTTTAGGCAAGCCCACATGATCTAAGCATGTTTTCATGATTTAGTTCAATTTTATGAAATTAGCTTACCATATGGTTTTGGAGTCTATTCTCCCACGTTGAGCTTGTGGTATGTTTTGAGCCAAGGCTCCCATGTTCAGATTTTAGACTATGTTTGTAATTTCATGAGTAGCTTCATTGAAAAATGATGGTTTCAGCTTCGTTGAAAAATGATGGAGAGTATATGCATGTTTTGGGAGTAGTGTCTAGCACCGGGTATGTTGAGTTAGTTATCATGTTCATGCTATGGGTCTACTTGGAGCCATTTATGGTTCTAGGTTCCGTGTCTCAATCCGGGCCTATGTTTGGATTATGACAAACTTGGTATCAGAGCATTAGATTTTGAAGTGTCCTAGGGTGTCTGAAAGCCGCTTAAGTAGTCTTTTTCATGGGTTTGAAGCGCGCCACCCTTATGACGAAGAGGCTACGAAACATTTTAGGAAATTTTCATTCTTTCATGATCTATGTCATGAGATGAAATATCTCTCTGTCCTTCTAACTCGTGCTATACGCGTTTGCAGAAGCATGCCTCCACGCTGAGTTAATGGAAGAAGGAGCAACATCGGAAATATAAATGGCCATGAGGATGGCAATAGATATGGGCACCTGTAAGCCCCACCAAGCCCAGCAGATCATGTGCTCGAGTAGGTTTCCCATGCTGAGTTTAGGGCAGCTATCTAGATGTTGGCACAGGCGTTGACCACTTAGGTCAATCAACAAGCAATAGCTTATGTTCCCCAGAATGGGAACATAGTGGTGGCTATACTCAGGGATTTTCTCAGGATGAATCCCCATTGAGTTTCTCTGGTCAAGAGTGGACGAGGACCTACATGAGTTCATCAAGGAGATTTAGAAGATCACCCATATTATGGAGGTAACAGGGGAGGAGTGTGCAGACCTAGCCTCTTATTAGTTTAGAAGGGGGTTGCTCATATTTGGTATAGATAGTGGAAGGATGGCAAGGGAGTCGGAGCGGTCCCTATTGGTTGGGATGAGTTTCTCACCATATTGTTGGACCGATTCTTTCCTTTGGAGATGAGGGAGATCAAGGAAGAAGAGTTCGTGAATCTGAGATAGGACAACTTAGCCGTTCAAGAGTATGTTGTAGAGTTCACCCAGTTGTCCAAATATGCACCATAGATGGTGGCTGGTCATAGGGATCAGGTGAGAAGATTTGTTAATGGGGTAGCGAACTACTTGGTCAAGGAATGCAGGACCACTATGCTACATTAAGACATCGACTTCTCTCGATTAGTCCTCTATACCCAGCAGGTAGAGGCAGTGCAGATGAGGGAGACAGAGAGAGAGAGAGAGGCCAAGAGGGTCAGGATCAATGATTTTGGGTTATCCCAACAGAGGTCTGGTGGTGGACATCGTCAGCAGTCCCATTTGAGATCATTAGCCCTAGCACCATCATCCGCAAGTGTGCTATCCAGATCTAGGTGTGATCAGAGGGGACGGGTATCAAGCTCTCGGGGTTAGGGGAGCAGGTCAATAGAGCCCAACATTTCAGGTTGTGACAGGTGTGGTAGAAGGCACATCGGTCAGTGCTTAGCGGGTACAAATGCATGTTTCGGGTATGGGAAGCCCGGTCATATGCTTAGAATTTTTCCAGTAGCTAGACAGGGCCATGCTAGAGGCCAAGACCCAGCCACCAGCTCAATAGCTCCACCAACACGCTCAGCTTAGCAGGGTGCATCCACTAGTGCAGGTGGTGATCAACATCAGAATAGGTTTTATGCCCTCTTGTCTTTTCAGGAGTATGAGGTCTCTCAAGATGTGGTCACTGGTATGTTAAAAGTATTTCATCTTGATGTATATGCATTGTTACCCAGGGGCTACCTTATCTTTTGTGACTCCCTATGTTGCTAGTATTTTCGAAGTCAGTCCCAAAATCCTATTAGAACCCTTCTCAGTCTCTGCTCCAGTCAGTGACTTAGTTATAGCTCGATGGGTATACAAAACTTTCCCGGTCACAGTCCTTTAGAAAGTCACTTCAGCAGATCTAGTAGCGTTAAACATGACTAATTTTGATGTCATCTTTGGCATGGATTGGTTGCATGCATGTTATGCCTCATGAATTGTAGAACCCATGTGGTAGAGTTTTGGTTTCTGGGTGAGCCAGTCATAGAATGGAAGGGTAGTTCAGCTATGCTTGTAGGTCACTTCTTTTACTACCTTAAGGCCAGAAAGATGATTTCCAAAGGTTATGTGTCCATTTAGTTTAGGTTAAGGATTCTAATTCTGAGACCCCGACTCTCCAATCAGTTCCTATAGTGTGTGAGTACCCAGAGGTCTTCCCAAATGATTTGCCAGGAGTCCCTCCTGAGCGAGAGATCGGCTTTGGCATTGACCTTCTTCCAATACGCAGCCTATATTTATTCCTCCTTACAGGATGGCTCCGACTGAGCTAAAGGAGTTGAAAGAGAAGTTGAAGGATCTCCTAGACAAAGGTTTTATCAGGCCTAGAAAATCCCCATGGGGCGCACCAGTTCTCTTTGTTTGAAAGAAGGATGGTTCTCTTTGTATGTGCATTAATTATTAGCAGTTGAACAAGGTCAATCAAGAACAAGTATCCCCTACCCAAAATTGATGACTTATTTGACCAACTTTAGGGTGCCTAATTTTTCTCAAAGATAGACCTTAGATCTGGATATCATCAGCTCAGAGTCTGAGAGAGTGACATTCCGAAGACAACTTTCAGGACTGGATATAGTCACTATGAGTTTGTAGTTATATCTTTTGGACTAATGAATGCTTTCGAAGCTTTTATGGATTTGATGAACAGGGTGTTCAATCCATATTTAGAAATGTTCGTGATCGTGTTCATAGATGGCATTCTCATATACTCTTAGAGCGAGGAGGAGCATGCCACTCATTTGAGAATTGTGTTGCAAACTCTCAAGGATCACCAGCTGTTTGCTAAATTTAGCAAGTGTTTGTTTTGGTTGAACTTAATAGCATTTTTGTGTCATGTGGTGTCAAGTGAGGGTGTACAAGTAAGCTCCCAAAAGATAGAAGCTATGAAGAATTGGCCTAGACCAGTTAGCCCTTTGGATATCAGGAGTTTCTTGGGTTTAGATGGATACTACAAGAGGTTTGTTGAAGAATTTTCATGCATTGAAGAACCATTGACTATGTTGACCAAGAAGAAAGTGAAATTTCTGTGGTCGGATGCCTGTGAGAAGAGTTTTCAGGAGTTAAAGACTCGACTCACATCAGCCTTGATATTAACCCTACTTGAGGGTATAGATGGATTTGTGGTGTATTGCGATGCCTCACTGATCAGTCTTAGTTGTATGTTGATGCAACATGGTAAGGTCATAGCATATGCCTCTAGACAACTTAAGAATCATGAGAAAAATTACCCAATGCATGAACTAGAATTGGCAGTTGTGGTGTTCACATTGAAGATTTGGAGACACTACCTGTATGGAGTCCATGTTGATTTATTTACAGACCACAATAGCCTACAATGTTGTTCACTCAGAAGGACCTGAGTTTATGATAAAGAAGGTGGTTAGAGCTCCTTAAGGACTATGATAGAGTGTCCTTTATCATTCGGGCAAGGCCAATATAGTGACGGATGCCCTTAGTAGGCTGTCTATGGATAGTGTTTCTGATGTGGAGGACAAAAGGAAAGAGTTGGTGAAGGATGTGCATCGGCTTGCACGGTTAGGAGTTCATCTTGTTGACTCGATGGATGGCAGTGTCATTGTGTAGAATGGTTCATAATCCTCTTTGGTGATTGACATCAAGGCTAGGCAAGATGAGGATCCTATTTTTGTAAAACTAAAGAAAGTAGTTCAGAATTAGAAGGTAGAGGTCTTCTCCCAAGAGGGACATGGTGTACTTCATTATCAGGGTCATTTGTGTGTTCCGGGCTTTGATGGCTTGAGAGATCGGATGTTGCATGAGGCTCATGGTTCCCGATATTCTATACTTCTAGGTGCCACCAAGATGTACTGTGACTTACAGGAAGTCTATTGGTGGAGTGGCATGAAGAGGGACATAGCAGAGTTTGTGGCTAAGTGTCCGAATTGTTAGCAAGTGAAAGTCGAGCATCAAAGACCTGGAGGTGTGCTACAAGACATTATTATCCCTACCTGGAAGTGGGAGGAAATCAATATGGACTTCATTACAGGGTTGCCTCATACTCGTCGGTAGTATGACTCTATTTGGATGGTCGTATACAGGTTGACTAAAGTAGCCCATTTTCTACCAGTCAAAACTACCGACTTAGCAGAGGATTATGCAAAAACATACATTCAAGAGTTAGTTCAGTTGCATGGAGTTCCCTTTTCAATCATATCAGATAGAGGTACTCAGTTTACCTCCTAGTTTTGGAGGTCGTTTCAGAAGGGACTTGGTACTAAGGTAAAGCTTAGCACAACTTTTCACCCACAAATAGATGGTCAGGCTGAGTGGACCATTCAGACTCTTAAGGATATGTTGAGAGCATGTGTGATTGACTTCAAGGGTAGTTTGGATAATCAATTACCTCTTATCGAGTTCGCATATAACAACCGTTATCATTCCAGCATTCAGATGGCTCTGTTCAAGGCTCTTCATGGCCAGAGATGTAGATCGCCTATCGGTTGGTTTGAGGTAGGTGATGCTACATTTATAGGGTCAGATTTAGTCGATGAGGCTATGGAGAAAGTTTAGCTTATAAAGGAAAGGCCAAAAATAGCTCAGAGTTGTCAAAAGTCCTATTCGGATGTGAGGAGAGAACTTGAATTTGAAGTTGATGATTGGGTGTTCCTGAAAGTGTCTCCCATGAAGGAAGTGATGAGGTTTAGAAAGAAATGGAAGCTTAGTCCCCGATATGTAGGCCTATACAGGATTGTGAGATGTGTTGGGAAGGTGGCCTACGAGTTGGAGTTTCCCTCAGAGTTTGCTTTATTACATCCAGTTTTTCATGTATCGCTCTTGAAGAAGTGCATTGGGGATCCAACTTTGGTTGTTCCGGTGGAGAGCATAGGTGTGAAGGATAGCCTTAGCTATGAAAAGGTACCAGTTGAAATCCTTGATCATCAAGTTCAGAAGCTGAGAAACAAAGAGGTAGCTTTAAAAAGGTTCTGTGGAGAAATTAGCTTGTTGAGGGAGCTACATGGGAAGCCGAAGAAGATATGATGGCTAAATACCCGCATCTTTTCCCTTCCGGCTCAGTTCTAGCTTGAGGTACCAGTTTCCTCCTTAGAACTCTATTCAGTTTCATGTCTAGTTCATGTATCCCAGTTTCCTTCATGTTAGTGCATGTATGTGTGATTCATAAATTCAGTTCAGTCATGTATATAAGTCCGGAGTCAGTCACTCCATCAGTTTTCAGTTTCAGATGTTTAGTTTTTGGGATTCTAGTTCTTTCCCTAGCATTCCAGTATGCTTAGTCTACATTTATTCCCAAGGGGGAGATATTGTAATGCCTCGGAGATTTCTAAGACTAGACTCGAGATTTGGAATTTGATCAGAAAAAAGTGGGAAGAATCACCTCAGAACGACTTATGGTACTAGTCATGGGGAGAAGTAACGAGTCGTAGGGTTGCTTGTGGTTAGCAGTCTGCTGAAGAAAGGTTGTTAGCAACGAGTCTAGTAAGGACTCTTGGGTCCTAGTAATGGTTTGTGGATTGGAGTCGTTGTTTGGTTCTGGACTATCAGGATAGAAGGTACGAGTCATGACACGATTTGTTGTGAGGAACCACAGATTGTGGTATGGACGCATTGGTTGGATCTAGGGTGACAGAGTCAGAAGGTACTATCACGACCAGAACATAGGGTCGGATCTAGACACAGAACCTAGAATCATAAATGGCTCCAAATCATCCCATGGAATGAACATAACAACTAAAGCTCAACATAATAAATGTGGAAATCTAATATTTTAAATAGCAGAAGTTTGAAAATTCAATAACAATTTGAACAATGAAATACATAACGCTGATCCGAAGATGAATACAAACTATGTCTAATAAGCCTCTAAAATCTAGAGAGTTGATGGGACAAGACCCCAACTAACTCATTACTAAACTGAAATTGAAGATATAGAGAATGAACTGATAAGAGGTCCTCGAAGGATGAGGACTCACCAACAACTGGGAAATGCTAACTCCGAGAAACTGGCTAGCGGAGGGATTGAATTTGAAAGTCTGAGCCTGTATCATGAAATGATACAACATAGAGTATGCGGTCAGTACTTGGAATGTACCGAATATGCAAGGTAAGTAAAATCTCTAAGTAAGTAAAAATGAAATCATGCATATCATAAAACATTTCAACATAAGATCCCGAGAGTAAGGCTTGCATGCTATTATTTGAAAACATGATTTGAACATGACTGAATATCATAACTGACTCGAATGACCCAAAGTTGAAACTGATAATCATAAGTAAAATTGAACATCGGGTCAAACCTGTTGAAAACATAATATCATGACTGATGAACATGCATAACTGAAATCATGAGGAACAATGGGAGACTCGTCATATAACCAACATTACCACGATAGAGCTTACGTGGTCCCGACTATTACACTCAAATTGGAAGAGTAGTCCAAAACCTTGCTAGGGCTAAGGGAGCTACCATGATATCGATATCAAGATGAAGGCCCCTCGGGGGCAGGGAAGTCTCACAAAGGAGGTCCCAAATAATCCGAACATATCTACGTTGGCGCATAGTTCTGAGGCACAGGGTTGACTGAACCCTTAGCCTACTTGATGTTAGACACTACTCCCAAAAAAATGCATATACGCTCCATCATTTTTCAATAAAGTTGAACCATCGTCTTGCGATGAAGCTGAATCATAATAGTACACGCATAATCTGAAAACATATCATGAGGAGCTTCGGCTCAAACCATACAACAAGCTTGAAAGTTGGAGTCTAGACTCCAAAACCATGTGGTGAGCTAATAAAATGAAAATAAAGTAAATCATGAAACATACTTGATCATATGGGCTTGCCCAAACTTATACATGCTTTGAAATAGACTTGATAGTCAAATCATGAATATAAACTTGTTTAATTCAAAATCATACTTTCATCATAGACATTTCATCATACTTGAAAACAAAGATCATAATCTCAACTTTTAATGAACTTTCAAAATTGGGCATCATAATTGTAAAACTTTGAAATCATAAATTTGTAATTAAAATCATTATAAAACATTCCCATGAATCTTAAAACCACATTAAAAACATGATTAGAATTTACCATGATAGATACTTAGAGAATTTCACAAGTTGGGTTAAAATCCCATAGATTCATGAACCTTGAATTTCATGAATTTAGAAGAGGATTTGGGCATGGAAGTAAAGGAGTACTCCCATTCATAACCTTACATACCTGGATATATCTGATTTCACACCCTTTCTTGATTTCCCAAGAGATTCGGGGAAGAACCTAGGGAATTCTCAAGCTTGATCTCCAATGGTGCACTCTAATCTTGCATGCATGGAATGGAATCACTTATGATAGGTTAAGTACTCTTAAAACCCCTTCTAACTGAGCTTAAAACAACGTAGTGTAGGACTTAGGAGCTTAGAAATTACGAAAATACCCTTACTAAAAGGTAGGAAAAATGACACTGCCAGTCACCACGAGTGACATCACGACTCATGGTGAACTTGATGAGTCGTTAAGTCCCAGTCGTTACATCTTCTACGAAAATTTCAATCTCTAACTTAGCTCCTAGTCATGACCAACTCCACGAGTCGTGAATTCACATCATGACTTGTGGCTGCCTTTTGTGGTCACCCCCAGACCACGTGTCTTCGCCAACTTTTCCTCACCTCACGAGTCACTTAACGACTCGTGATGTCTCCCCAAGGGTCACTGGATGACTCGTCCTATGACCTGGGCAATATTTTCCTGCTTTCTTCGATTGAACCTTCAGGTTTGATCGTAGGGACTTTCGAGGTATTACAGGTACAGGTCAAGGTACGACCAGTTGCGAGGAACAATGAGTCGTTACCCACACCCGTAGGAGGGAGCAGGAAAATTTCCCGGATGTGGTAACGGATGGGTCTAATAACTCGTGGTATGGTGGTACCAGTAATTATGTGACCTGTGGAAAACTTCAGAACTCAGGGATGAAGCAGTGACTACAACAGAAGGAACCCACGAGTCATGTTATTAGAGTACGATTTGTTGTATGGGTCGTTACTTCGGACAAAGAGCAGTTTTTCTGTGAATTTAGTAAGGGAATTTCCATAATTCCTAAGCTCGTAGGCCCTAAACTATGTCATTTTAAAGTCAGTTAGGAAGGTTTTAAGAAGGTTTAGCCTATTCTAACCTATTCCCTCACCGTGCATGCAAGTTTAGAGGATCCCAAAGGAGATCAAGCCTAGAGTTCTTCAAATTATCATCCAAAACTCTTGGGCTTTCAAAATCAAGTTAAGAATTAGTTTACCAAGGTATGTAGGGTTATGAATGGGAGTTTACCTTCACTCCCATGCCCAAATCCCATCTCAAGTTCATGAATTCAAGTGTATGATTCTATGAGATGTTAACCCAATTTATGAAATTCTCTATATTTTAATCATGGTTCAATTTCCTTCATGTTTCAAATGATATTTTAAGATTCATGGGTAGGTTTTACACTTTTTTGAATTAAAATTCATATTTTCAAGTTATAAAAATAATATGCCAAATTATGCAAGTTTCATGATAAGTCAAGTTTATGATCTAGGTTTTCAAGCACAATGAGATGTCTAGCATGAAAGAATTATTATGATTTACCCATGTATGAATCCATGATTTTTACTATCAAGTCTATTTCAAGCATGTTAAAGTTTGGGCAAGCTCACATGATCTAAGCATGTCTTCATGGATCAGTTCAATTTTATGATATTAGCTTACCACATGATTTTGGTGTCTATACTCCCACGTTTAGCTTGTGGTATGTTTTGAGCCATGGCTCCCCATGTTTAGATTTTAGACTATGTATGTAATTTTATGATCAGCTTCATTGAAAAATGATGGTTTCAGCTTTGTTGAAAAAAGATGGAGAGCATATGCATGTTTTGGGGATTAGTGTCTAGCACCGAGAAGGCTAGGGGTTCAGGTAAACCCCGAACCTCAGAACTATGTGCTAACGTAGGTTTATTCAAATTCTTTTGGACCTCCTTTGTGAGATTTCCTTGCCCCCAAGGGGCTTTCATCTTTATATTGATAGCATGGTAGCATCCTTAGCCCTGGCAAGGCTTTGGATGGCTCAGCCCACTTGTGTGTAATAGTCGGGATCACGTAAGCTCTATTGTGATAATGTCAGTTAAATGACGAATCTCCCATTGTTCCTCATGATTTCAATCATGCATGTTCACTAGTTATGATGTTATGTTTTCAGCAGATTTGACCCAATGTTCAGTTTATCAATTTTACTTATGAATATCAGTTTCAGCTTTGGGTCATTTGATTCAGTGTATGTCTAATCATGTTTTTAGTTATCAGCATGCCACCTTACTTTCAAAATCTTATGATGAAATGATTTATGATATACATGATTTCAGTTTTACTTTCTCAGCTATTTTACTTACCTTGCATACTCGATACATTAAAGTACTAATCGCATACTCTATGCTGTATTATTTTATGATACAGGCTCAGATGTTCAGGCTCAGATGCTTAGTCTCGCGGCTAGCCAGTTCCAGAGTTTATCCTAGATAGCTGTGTTGGTGCGTGCTCATCCTTTGAGGACCTTCAGTTAGATGATATATGTTATTTTAGTTTCTGACTCGTAGTGTGCTAGTTGGGGTGTTGTCCCATCAGCTCGTCAGTATGTTAGAGGCTTTTCAGACATATTTTATATATTCAGCTTTGGATTCAATGTTTTGATATTTTCGATGTTCAGATGTTCTTATTATTAAGACTTCCACTATTTCAGGATTTAGTCTTCCACTTTATTTATGTTGAGTTGGTTATCATGTTCATGCCATGGGTCGACTTGGAGCCATTTATGATTATAGGTTCCGTGTCTCGATCCGGGCCTATGTTCAGGTCGTGACAATTCGTAAGTTAGTCTATCGTTTGACCCAAAGTTTTTCAGAAGATGATTGATGGTTTAGAGAATTATAATGTCTTGGACTTTTTGGATAACTTTATAAAGTTTTAGGTCTGTAGATAGATTCAAACTCGACTAATTCTTATTAAAACTAGGTCATAAGATCAATTCTTAAGTGTAGTAAGGGCATTGGATACGAATTAAGGTCATAAAGAATCTCTAGCACAAATTTGAGTTGAGAGCCTTCCTATCGATTGAGTTTTTATATAAGTTCTTATAAGGGTCAACTTTAAATGACTATTCCTCCCATTATATGATGACTTATATATCCCATGATCTATCAAACAAAATGTTTTTGTGTCTTCTATCCAATGCCACCAACTGTTCGCTAATATGAATCTGGAGTAAAATGTTATGGAATTTTTGTTAAGCATTGTCTGGTTTCTATGGACAAAATGAAGTTCCATGAAATAGGACTACGGTCTATGGATTGACCCATCAAAACTTGACCTGAGATTGTGAATTTTCATGTAAGTTTGATGGACAAGTCTACGGTATGTAAATCCAAACCACAGTCTATTCGTTGCGCCGTACTCTGGGGATTTCAAGCTTTTAAAATCCTCCTTGAATGTTTCTTTTGTTATTTTTTGCCTTTATATCAATCCTATCAATTCCCAGAGCTCTCTTTAACCTTACTAATGATAGGTAAGTATCCTTCATGATCTTACAGCATAAATTCATGAATATCTTCATGATTCTAACATCAAAATGACCTTCCTATCTCTAGCAAGAATCAAGAACTCACTCCTACGGTTTTTGAGATAACTTATCTCCAAGGTTAAAGAAAGGTTCTTGTGGTCCTTCTCCTTCCTAGATAAGATTCTTCTTCGGTACTTGAAGAATTTAAAGGTAAGGCTTTCTCTTGTGTGGAGACACCTTCTTTCGTTCCCCACACTGTACTTTATGAAATTTTCACATAAAACCCTTCTTCTTAAATTGTTAGGGTCAATGTCAAGAACGTTACATTTGTGATGAATGGTTTTTATAACTCCATGAGTTCCTATGTATGTTTATTGATTATTCTTGATTACCCCATGAGTTTCATGTGTCTTTTTATGAAAAGTGTCAATTTTACATACTATGATTTTTCCTCTAAAAAGAGAAGTTTCAATTATTTTTATGAACAATGATTATGAAATGATGATTTATGAATTTTAAAGGCCTTATGATAATGATGAACTGTAATTATTATATGATGATGACTTATGATGACAAACTTGGCTGCTTAAATATGATTGCGAGTAAATTACACTATGTAATGAAAAAAGAGTAGTATTATTAACCAAGAACATTTCATGACTGAAACTACATATGCCAACGTAGGTTATGGATCATTTTCGTTGGTTTGGGTGAATCCTAATGTGCAGGCTTTATGGATCCTTTCTAGTAAACTATAATATATATGTCTCATATCCTGATAAGGTATAAGATGGCTTAGCTGATTGGGCAGAGATTAGACTCCATATTTACATGGTGATTTATATCGGTTAAAAAAAACCTTCCACAATGAAATTAATGAACAATGACGAAAATATGACTTTTAAAGGTCAACCCATTGATTTCATATTCTTAATTTTCATCATGCTATGTCTATGTCTTGGTTGCTCTTTTTATTGTTTTAGCTATATTATGTTTCATTCAACTAATTACATACAATACAATCCTATGTACTCACGTTCCTTTTGGAGGGCGGGGTGGAAGGGGTGCTGATGAGTTTGTAATTTACCAACTCATTAGGCTCTTAAGCATGAGCTTTTGCATGGTTTTCATATAAATTATAAAGGTTTTATTCCCTTTCTCTTTGATTTTATAGATATTGGATTGAGACAAGAAAAGCAAAGGAATCGAACAAAGAAACAGTTTGCTGGAAGCAAGAACTTGCGTGCCACACATTGGCACCTGCAAAACACAGGTGTCATGTAGAGAACACTAGTCTTGAGCTGAAGAGCACATGCGAAGTGCAGGTTGGCACCTGTGAAATGCAGGTGCAACTACAGACAGAGTCCAAGAAAATCTGCTCAAACCTGCGCAAGACCTACAACTCATGGATGACCACCTGCGAAACGCAGGTGCGCGCAAGTAACCAGATCGCTAACAGGGAAAAATTTTCCAACTCTAGCACAAATTCAATGTGGATGCTTTCAAGGGCATCTGGGGAAAGCTGTATAAAAGAGAATATGCAAAAATACTTTTTTTTCAACTCATCTAGGAAGGTTTTATAACTGTATTGTTGAGACATTATGGGTCCAGTTTGTGCTCCAGTTGATTGTGATAGGTGGCCTGGACGACCTACGTGTTACAGTTACAGATGTCATAAAGTTGGCTTCCCAGTCAGTCAGGTATGGGGAGCCAGTCGCGTCCTCCCCCCAGTTATGGGGTGTGATAGACTTTTTCCTTTGATTTTGCAAGTATTAGGCTCAAACAAAGAAAGCAAGAGAATTTAACAAGGCGCAAGTGCTGGAAGTAGAAGACCTATATTTCGCAGGTTTGACATCGGCGAAACGCAAGGGAGGTGCAGAGTTGCACTGTCCTGGAGCTGGAAGAGGACTACAAAATACAACTTTGTAGGTGCAAATACAAAAGACAAAATGGGCAATATTAAGTGAGCTGTGAAGCAATCGCGTCTCGAAGATGGGCACCTGCGAAATGCTGGTGCCTCACAAGTGGGTCCTTGCTGAAAAGGGTAAAGTTATCAAGATCTGACACAAGAATAAATTGGAAGCTTCTCAGGAAAAAATGGGAATCTGTGCAGCATAAAGAAGAGCAGAATTTTCCTAATTTGTACACATCTTGATCTTAGAAGAAAAGTACTTTTTGAATATCAATTTTTGTAGAGAGAGAAATATAGAGAGAAGTGAGAGCTAGTCCTCTTCTTCTTTTTCAATTTGTAGGGTAAGAATGCACAATTGAAGCATATTTGAAGCTTAAATTTACTACTCAATGATGAATGTTAATGAATCTCTTGTTGATTTAATTCTCTTGTTTAAATTCATGAGTAGCTAGTTTGATTGCTAGGGGGTGTGCTTGGTGAGGGTTTAGATTTGATTGGGTGTTACTGATATAGTCTTAGAATCACTTATTATGATTGAATCTAATTCTTTCTCTAAGTTTTAATTGAAATATTTATGGTTGCCAACATAGATTGTCTTTACTTATCTTGCTTTTGCTTGAAAAAGGAAAGTAGGATATGGGTGAGAAAACACTAGTGGGGATTTGAGTTTTGTAAGTGCAGCGTTGGGCTAGAAATAGCCAAAACCCATTTTCACAACTCATTTAAGGATTAGCGCTAGAAATAGCTTAATTCTTCTCTAAGCCAATATGGGTAATTTGTTAGGTGAGCTTGTGGTTTGAAAGAACTCATGTAGAATATACCCAAGGGGTCAAAAGACATCGGGTATAACCTTGTCCCTGACTATTCATGTTAGTAGTTGAGTCTTTAGACTTATTGATTAACCCCAATATTATCGATTCCCTGTCAATAGCACATCCCTAGTACTTGCTCTCATTGTTGATTTAATTCACATTACCCTATTTTAATATTGCTTTTAGAATCATATAGTGATCTTATTTTCCCCCAAACTCTTACTTTATGAATTGTGATGTAATGATGCTAATTAGTTTAGAAGATATACAACTTTAGTAGAAATCTTTTCCTATTCCCTGTGGATTCGACCCTGACTCATAAAGTTGGGTAAATTGTATTGTGAACAACCATGTACACTCTCTCCTTGCAAGGAGTGGATTTGAACGCTATCAATTTTGGTGTCGTTGATGGGGAATAGGCATTGATAGCCTAGAGTTATTTGTTGATTTGAGCTATTTAAGCATCCTATGTGATGTTACATTTGTTGTTGTTTTCGCTACTTATTTAAGTTAAATTTTATGAGCCAAGACTCTCCAGTGAGTTCTGTGGACAACTACATGGACTGAGACGATGATAAGCCAATGTTGCCTGATGTAGTGGGTGCCATTCGCCTATCACCTACTGTAGGGAATGTTGTCTTTCATGTGAAAAGTACTATGCCACATTTATTACAAATGAAGGGGCCATTTGGAGGGTAACCAAGTGAAGACGCAAATAAACACCTCCACAACTTCCTTGAAATCTACCAGCCCGTTAATATCACCAACATTAGCCAAGAGTCAATTCGGCTAAGGCTTTTTCCATTCTCATTGATGGGAGAAGCCACTGTTTGACTAGAGGAGCTGCCCTCAGGGTCGATCACTTCATGGTAGGAGCTAATAGAGGATTTTTTGGATGGATTCTTCCCTCCCTCGAAGGTGCTTCAATTGAGGGATGAAATCACAAATTTAGACAACTCCTAGGAGAGCCCCTGCATGAGGCTTGGCTCCTCTTCAAAAAGAAAGCTGCATGCCCCAATTATGGGTATCTTGATGGAGTTCTCCTCTAAAGCTTCTATTGTTACCTTGAATTAATAAATAAGTCGGTGGCCAAAAATCTAGCTGGGTGGGTCCTTGACGGACCAAACATATGGATTAGCCAATGCTCTTCTAAATCGAATGACTAAAATGAATAGAGCATGGCACCCGAGGGACACCGAGGTGTCCTCAAGTGGTTCCATTCCCAGCCTTGTGGCTGTAGAGATGAGAAAACATGATGAAGAAAGGGATGAAACCTTGGAAAAAATGATGACCCATCCTAAGTTAATGACCAAGCATGTGATGGGGGCTAGAGCCAAGAGTGTAAATGCAGGCGAACCCAAGGCCACATTCAATATGAAGGAGATGCTTCACCTTCAAGGTCTAAAGAAGAATGTTAATATATGGTTGGCCAAGTGGAGGGTTGTTGTCAGGATATCAAGGTGGAAACCAAGGTCCTTGGCATCCTCGTGACGAGAATCAAGGTTGGAGGAATCAGGATAATCAGTGATAGGAAGGAGAGATGGCAAAATCACGAACCAAATCATGAAGGGGAGTGATACCATAGAAGTTCAAATCAATATGTTCCCCCTCCCAAGGTTGAGGCATTCCAAATGCAACCCTGAGTAAGTGATGTTAGAAATTCAAAGATAGAGGAGATGTTGGCAAGAGTTTTGAAGAAGGTTGAGTCCACGGATAGTAGGGTGAGGGAACTTAAAGGGAAGGTTTCTAACCTTTCCCAAATAGTGAGTTCTCATTCGGCTTCCATTAAGCATTTTGAAGCTCAAATGAACCATCTCTTATCCCAAATGAACCCCTGAATGAAAGGAACCCTCCTATGTGATAACATACCAAATCCAAAGAAGGATAACCAAGCATGGTGATTGTCACTAGGATTGGAAAATTATGGCCGATGGGGGTGTGAAGGCCAAGAAAGCTGTTGATCCACAACAAATAATGGAATAAGAGATACGGTTCCAAGAGCACCAATTTGTGTTGATAATAAAGGAGAACAAGATGAGGAAGGAGTAGATGTTCCTCAAGAGAATGTTGATGTTGAGAAAGAGGGTGAGGAGGCCTCAAATGTACAAGGCCAAGATCTTAGAATCCCGCCTCTTTATCTTCAGTAATTGGTGAAAAGAAAGAGGATAACCAGTTTTGAAAGTTCATTGAAATGTTTAGCAAGTTGTCCATCAATAAACCGCTAGTTGATGCATTGCTCCAGATGCTAGGATATGCTAAATTCATGAAGGAGCTGCTGAAGAGAAAAAAGATTGTGGATGCAGGCATAGTGGAGGTGTCACATCATTATAGTGCTCTGATAGCTGGCAACCTTACTCCAAAAAGAGAGGATCCAAAAGCATTCACAATTCCTTGTACTAGTGCATGTTCAACAAGGCATTATGTGACCTGGGGGTAGAATCAACCTAATGCCTCTCATAATCTTTAAAAAGTTAGGTTTGGGAAGTCCCAAGCTTACAACAATAAGGCTGTTGATGATGGATCATCCGATCAAGCTTCGCATTGGAGTTCTTGAGGATGTCTTGGTCTAGGTGGACACAGCCAACTTGTCATGTTGGATTGTGACATGGATATTGAGCTGCCCATGTTCTTTGGGTGACTATTGTTAGCCACGGGGAGAGTGCTTGTTGATATGGAGCTAGGGAAATTGAAACTCAGAGTTGGTGGTGAAGAAGTCATTTTCAATGTGTGTCAATCAACGACTTCCCCTGATGAATGCAAAGTGATTATTGCAGTTATTAATGAGGAAGAAGAGCAAGGGAGTGATTGTGAAGAGGAAGTTGATAAGGAGGAATATCCCTTTGATTGAGTGATGTTTGGTGATGGAACCGTCGAGCCATGACATTAAATAAGGCACTTCTTGGGAGGCAACCCAATTACTTTTAATTTTAGTTGTATTTTTTATGTTTGTGTTGTTTTTTATTTGTAGGATGATTTGATGAAAGACCAAGTGAACGAAATATAGAGGACAAGCTGCGTGAGACCTGGGAAATGTAGGTGCTCAAAGGCAAAATGCAGTCTAGGCGCAGAAAGGAACCAGAAAGATGGAAGAAAATGAAGGTTCCTGCACCTCACCTGTGATATACAGGTGACATCCCATGAGGCGTAGGTCTGGCGTAGGATCAAGCCAGAATACCTGGTAAAAACTTGAAAAAATGAAGGTGATCTGTGAGCCACCTTTGAAATGCAGGTGTGGATCAGTGAAGTGCAGGGCTAATACAAGTTAGAGGCAGAAAACTGGCATAAATATAATCACCTACACTGGGAATTGCGTTTCGCAAGTGACCTCCTGCAGCTGCAGGTCCAGCGCAGGCATAGGTACAAAATATCATTTAAATTTTGACTGACCTGTTGACTGAACCCTACCCATGCCTTTTAAACTTCTTCCCACTTACCAAAACACCAATTATCTTCACCTTTTCATCTTCCCCATAACCCCATTACCAACCATTTTATCTTCCCCATTAAACCCATTTACTCCACCTCTTAAACCAACAATCCACTCAACTCCCTTCCATCTATAAAACCCATTCCTTTTTCACCATTTTCTTCACCATCTCCCAAATACTCTTTATACCAAATAACTAGAAGTTTAAGTTCTTGGGTTGGCCATCGTTGAGCAAAGATTTCATAGTCAAATTCACTATTTCTCTCTGTTACTTTGGTATGTATGCTTCTCATTCTACTCTTCTTGATTCTTGGTGATTGTAGCCTGATAAATTGAATTTTGTTAGTAACCTATGTTACCCTATTATCCATATTGTATTCTTTAATCATTTGATAACATTGTTTGATGTGGGCATGGTGGGGGAGTTCAAATTTTGAAATGTGGGTAGAAAATGTTGTTGATAATGCTCCATATCTTGTGTATATCAAATGAATTAAAATATTAGTTGGGGGCGAAGTCTAAGTAGCCCGTGTGCTTAAAAAGCATAATTTTTTTTTCCGATGATAGCTAGGTTGACGTCTTTCTTAAGGGAAAATCATCATTTTTTTCTTTTGTGCTACTTATAATTGCATATTTGATGTGTAAATAAGTTGAGATAGTTATAAAGTTGAGTTGATTGTTTTGGGGTAGATTGGGCATTCGACATTTTTTGATGATAGACGGGGTAACGTCCATCTTAAGGGAAGGCGTTGAGTGGTACCAATGGTTTGTGGTTCGTCTAATTGATTAATGAATATTTTGGGGAAGTCTGAGTACCTGTTAGATATGTTATGATCATATTTGAGCAAAAATGGAAAATTCATCAGCAAGAAATGTAATGCTAGCCACTGGCAAGCACCTGGCAGTTGTGGGTGGGGAACTAAAAAATGCAGGATATGGAACAGGTGAATGTTTGAGGCTTTATTCTACTTCCACACACCTATGCTACACCTGGGAGCCACAGATCACGACCTCCAAAACATAGGTTCAGTATAGGGGAAGGGATTGTTGGCTTAGTGTTCTTTCACAGCCCTACGACATACCTGCGAATCGCGGGTTTCAACCTGCGAAACAAAGGTGCAGTGCAGGTGCTGCCAGTTATTACTATTGATCTTTCATCTTATTTGACTTTCAATCTTTTTATTTTTATTCCTTACCATATCATAGTTGTTTTCTTTTACTTCTCATAAAGAAAAATACAAAAAGAGTTTGGTATGTTTGTGGCACCAACATTATTTTGCAGCAATATGACATCTTCTAGGCAAACAGATAAAGGGAAGACCCCTTCCACATCAAAAAGCAAGGGGAAGGGCAAGGAAAAAGAAACCCCAACCTCTACCAACACCAAGGATGCTATTATCCTATGTGTATCTGATAAGAAAAGGCACTAGATCACATGTGTAGAGAGGCCAATCACAATAGAAAAGCGCTTTGACTAGGCTGGGTTGGGCTGGGGCTGGGGGATTACTTCTCCAACATCAACGCCCAATTCAATAACAGGCAGTGGCATATGTTCACAGATCCTCTACCGAACTACTACTCAATTATTGTGCTAGAGTTCTATGATTTGTACCAAGCGAGGCAAGATACAATGAAGCACAAAGGGAAGGTAGATGATTTGCCTTGCGTACCTTTATCATGGTTCGGGGTGTAGAAGTGGATATCAGTTCCGATGCTATTAATGCCATATTTTGGGAGGATGAGATCGACTCGGGGACTGAGTTTGCAGTAAGGGTGGCATCCAAAGAGGACCAATTTGGTTGGATAGCAAGCATTACCGCCAATGGTCAGCCTGTATGGGCCCATATAAGGGGTGAAATCGTGAGGCAGGACCTGATGTTTGAGGCTAAATTGTGGTTGGAATTTTTATGTGGCCGCATCATGCCATCTAAGAATGACCAGTGGGAGAACCTTGAGGTGACTATCCTCATTGCTTGTATCATGTTAGGGGTGCCCATAAATTTTGGTGAGGTGGTGGATACTCAAATAAAGTGAAAGGTTAGACACCAAGGGCTCTCTATGCCCAACCTTATTAGCCAACTATGCCACAAAGCGGGAGTTCTGCTATTTTCCGATGAAACAACAGGCTCTACTACTGTTGTCATTGCTGTTGACAAGGAAAAGAACGTAGATGCTCCCAAAAGCAAGAGAAAGAGGATGCAAGCATGGGATACACCCAAGGGCTCCACCACACATGACATCAATAAGACCCCATTTGCTCCTAATCTGAATGAGCCAAACCCCGAGATGTTGAGGCATGCATCTGGAGAGGCACCACTCCACGGGCCTTCACCTCCTCCTTCTTCATCAAGACCAAGTAAAATCCACAAGCTAGCGGAGATGACAAGATCACATGAAAACCAACTCCAATGGTTGGGTCAAAACTTTTCCGCTCTTATACAAAGGTTGGTAAGAAAGGCGATGAAGGATGTCTTCGAGAACTTGAACAAATTATGCTCCCATGTGGACATGGTTGAAGGAGCAGTCTCCTCTCTCCAAGATGATGTGAGAGAGCTCCAAAATATGGCACCTATGGCTGACCCTGGCGTGATCTTCATTGATGAGGCTATGGATACCCCCTCAATAGCCCAAGGACCAAGTAATGATTTATTTGCACACTTCGAGGAAGAGGATGGAGATGGGCAGAGAGGAGAGGGTGATGAAAATGAGGAGGCTAATGATGATGATGAAGAGTAGCCGGATCAGGGAGTTCTTACCCATCCTTGTTCTTAATTGGTACATTGGGTACAATGTCGATTCTTAGTTGGGGGTGAGATATATCTCTATTATTAGCTGCTTATTAGATCTTGTGCCCTTGTCAGGCTTAATTTCTTATTGTGTTGATGTTTTTGAATTTTTGCTTAGTTGAATGAATGCCCTCGTTGAGATTGTGTTGCTTTGAATTTTGATGAATGCCCTTGTTGGGCTTGTGCTGAAATAGAAGTATTGTCTGGATAATGTTGGTTGCCATTAATGGGTCAATTATACTTTGCCAAATTTTTCATGACCCATGTTTTTAAAAAAAATCGTCTTGTTCATACTAGGTAGCAATAAACTCCAAGGTTTTTTTTACCATGGTTCTTTTCCAAGGAGAATTTTTTTCTTTTCTTTTGTATCGAACCGGGTGGCATTTTTCTATGATAAATTAATAGGTGACTTTCTTAAGGGAAAATGCGAATTCTAGCATATGTTTTGAGTCTTTTCACTTGCTTAAAGTGGTACCATCGAAATTTTTTTATTGGCTTGGCAAAGGAGTTTTGAGAAAAAAGTGCACTTGAAATGGCAAATTGAGGACTCTCTTGTCATGAGTTGCACATTCCTTTATTAGCCTTTTGAATCATATGCTAACTTGTCTAAACTCATACCTTTAATGTGATTTTCAAAGTATGTAAACTCCTTGGATTGTGATGCCTTGTGTGGTGAGGTATTTAGCTGAATTCTTGCGTCTGTATAATTATCTAGAACTTTCCCTAAGTGTGGCTCAAGGATAAATCCTAGATGTGGATGCACTTAGAACATGATATTAGCCTTCTTTGGATAAGTCACTTCATACAAAATGACCTCCTTAAACATCTATCTTTGCTAACTAATGTTTGATCCTTTGACCCTTTTCTTTGAAAACCACAGTACAAGCTGAGTACCTTTTTGTAATCCCTCTCGTGGCGCCCATCCTCCCTAAGTGCTAATGTTAAAAAATGGAAAATGGTGCTTGAAATACAAAAATATGGGGAGAGATAAGGAATAAATGAGGCACAAACCTAATTTTGGGGGTTTGCAAAAAGTAAAAGAAAATGTGAGATTCAAGGAGAGGTAGTACCAAGTTGTGATAAAACTAAGGATGGTTGATTGAAAAACCTTGAACATTAAAAGAAAAAGAATTCTTGAAAGGTGCTACCTATTGCTTATATAAGGCTAATTGTGGAGCCCAAGGGGTTATAAGGAGGGTCTTTGATAAGAAATGAGAATGATGAAAAGGAGAGATAAGGTGGAGTGAGCTCATCAATGTAGAGGGATGTTTAAAAAGTGTGCAAAAAAGGCATTAGGGAGGTTCTAGTCACTAGAGCTAAACGTTTTTCCTATGCTTACCCCTAGCCTTTATGATAACCCACAAGTCCTTAGTGATATTGAGTGTGACAACTCTACATTAGTGGAAAATACATGAAGGGAAAGTCTATTGATTAATTTACAACACTTGAATTTCTTTGTGAGAGTGAGCGTATTTGCTTTATTTTATAATCTCTATCTTTGAATGATAACGTTCAAATTCACTCCTCGCTAGGAGGAAGGGTAAACGGTCGTTGGTAAAACAAATATACCCAACGGGTGTTGGGGTCAAATTCTACATGGAATTGAGTCGATAATCCAAAAATAATAAACTAACTCAAACTAGGATTGAAAAGTAAAAATGGGGGGAAATAGAAAAACAATATTAAATTCTAATTTAGAACTAAGTGAGGGGAATTTCGAATGTTGCAATCACAAGGTGAGATGGCTAGGGGTGTGCTATTAATGGGATAACAACTAGAATGAGATTTACTTCATTACCTTAGATTCAAATTTAGCATAGATAGCGGTGGATAAATCACATTCTCGCATTTCTCGACCATAATAATGTTTATTCCTTGGGTTTTCTCAAATCCTAAGGCTAAATTCAAATTATCAACCACAAAAGCTTGAGGAAGGATCAAACTATCTCTAGAATTGAACCTTTAATGGAGTGGAAATGTGGGTTTTGACTATCTCTAGCTCAACCCCACACATAACACTCCAAATCCTCCCTATTATTTTCTCACCCAATTCTCACCCTTCTTTCTCAAGAAAAAGTAAAAAAGTAAACAAAATTTAGGTTTGCAACCATCAATTTTTACAATAAAAGCTTGGATAAAACAATAGATCTATACTTGCCATTATAATCCAAGAGCAATTAATCAATACTCATTCAAGTTTACAAACCCACCATGCACACACCTCTAGCTAGCAAATTAGCTACTCATATATATATATATATATAGAGAGAGAGAGAGAGAGAAAATACCAAGAGGAATTCCCTCAAAATTCATCATATTTGCTTCACAAATTTGCTTCACAAGGTCTTACAATAATGGTGGAATTTCCCCAAAATAGGTTAAAGAAAAAGAAGAAGAAAAGCAAATTCTAGCTCTATAATTCTATGGTGTTTTTTCTTCTCTTTAAAATTGAATGTGCTATGTGAATTTATGATGTATGGCGTACAATTTTTGGGTCATAAATATCTGTACTTTCTTATGTATAACTTTTCATAATTTCCCTTGGAGGTTTCTAGGAGCTTTGGGAACCTTTCTAGATGTTTTTTCCCCTTCATCAGCGAAATAGGTCACTTGTCCTTCGTTCCACACTTAGTAGTTGCCCAATAGTTGGTTCACAGCCAGGCTGGTGTTTGACCGAAGGTTGACCGATGTTAGGCCAGCGTTTAGCCGGTGGCCATCTGCCTCACGCCATTGCAAGGTACTGGCACTTGCATTTCGCAAGTTTGAATCCGAGTTTCGCCGGTTAAAAGCATGTCCTTAGCGTCTCTTTTTGAGTCCAAATCCTTCATTACCTTTGCTTTCTTCAAATGCCTGCATAGGGAAGAAAAAGGGAATAAAACCTTCCTAAATGAGTTGAAAACCAAGAAAAAGGTCATGCTTAAAAGCCGAATAAGTTGGTAAATTACCAACTTATCAGTGAAATGCATGAAAAATAAAAGGGATTCTCTCTTGGTGCGAGTGACATTGCTTCATTGGGGTACATGCTTAAATGTGTTTTAAATTGGAAGGTGTGATTGGGGCAAATATGCAGTGAACTTTAAGAAAAACTTTGAATGTGAACTGTCAATGATTTGAGATGCTACTTGAGCTTATTTTGATGAAATAAGCCCCTTGTTTGGAATGAAAGAAAATATTTGTGCAAATGTGCCAATTGCTTGTGGTCATCTCTTGAAGAGTGTGTAACATGTTTTAGTCTCTTCTTCGTATTGAGCCGGTGTGCGATTTTGGGATTGTCTTAGGTGTTAAGGGTCATTCATGCGTCACTCTTGTTTTATTCCATGCATAATGCAATTTCTCATTTGTGAGGAAATTCCTTGCTTGAAGACAAGCAATGGTTAAAATTTGGGGGTTTGATGAGTTGGTATTTTAGCAACTTATTAGGCTTTTAAGCATGAGCTTTTGCTTTATTTTCAACTCAACCAGGAAGATTTTATGCCTTTTTCCTTCGATTTTGCAGGTATTAGGCTCAAACAAAGAAAGCAAGAGCATTGAACAAAGAGCAAGTACAAGAAGTACAAGACCTGCGTTTCGCAGGTCTGACATCGGTGAAATGCAAGGGAGGCACAAAGTTGCACTGGCCTGAAGCTGGAAGAGAATAGTGGAATGTAGCTTTCCACCTGTGAAATGCAGGTGCAGTGTAGAAGTTAAAATGGGCAATCTAAGTGACCTGCGAAGCAACCGCGTCTCGCGGATGGGCACCTACAAGATGCAGGTGCCTCGCAAGTGGGTCCGTGCTAAAAAAGGTAAAGTTGTCAAGATCTATCATAAGAATAATTTGGAAGTTTATCACGAAAAAATGGGAATCCGTGCAGCATAAAGAAGAGCAGACTTTCCCTAATTTATACACACCTTGATCTTAGAAGAAAAGTACTTTTTGAATATCAATTTTTGTAGAGAGAAAAATATAGAGAAAAGTGAGAGCTAGTCTTCTTCTTCTTCAATTTGTAGGGTAAGAATTCACCATTGAAGAATACTTTGAAGCTTAAGTTTACTACTCATTGATGAATATTAGTGAATCTCTTGTTGATTTAATTCTTTTGTTTTCATTCCTGAGTAGATAATTTGATTGCTAGGGTAACAGAGGATGGAGTGCTTCGTTGTAAAGACCATTTATGTGTTCCCAANCATTGATGAATATTAGTGAATCTCTTGTTGATTTAATTCTTTTGTTTTCATTCCTGAGTAGATAATTTGATTGCTAGGGGTATGTGCTTGATGAGGATTTAGATCTGATTGGGTATTATTGATTTAGACTTAGAATCAGTTATTATGCTTGATCTAATGCTTTTTTAAGTTTTAATTAAAATATTTATGGTTGCAAATATAGATTGTGTATACTTATCTTGCTTTTGCTTGAAAAAGGAAAGTAGGATATGGTGAGAAAGCATTAGTTGGGATTTGAGTTTTCTAAATATAGGGTTGGGCTAGAATAGCCAAAACCCATTTTCATGACTTATTTAAGGATTACGGCTAGAAATAGCTTAATTCTTCTCCATGTCAATATGGGTAATTTATTATGTGAGCTTGGGGTTTGAAAGAACCCAAGTAGAATATACCCAAGTGGTTGAAAGATATAGGGTATAACCTTGTCCATTGCTATTCATGTTAGTTGTTGAGTCTTTAGACATATTGATTAACCCTAGTATTATTAGTGCTCCATCAATAGCACATCCCTAGTACTTTCTCTCATTGTTGCTTCAATTTGCATTACCCCATTTTAATATTGCTCTTAGAATCATATAGTGATCCTATTTCCCCCCAACCATTTACTTTATGTATTGTGATGCAATGATGCTAATTAGTTATATTGATATACAACTTTAGTAGAAATCTTTCCTTATTTCCTGTGGATTCGATCTCGATTCATAAAGTTAGGTAAATTATATTGCAAATGACCATGTACACTCTCTTCTAGTGAGGAGTGGATTTTTATGTTATCATTACCCCAATTATACTCATACATGTCATAACTTGTACATCTTATCTAAGATGTTTGGTAGAGAGAGAAATAGGAGAGTACATTATTCTTTTTCTTCTTCTTCTTTTCTATTTTAAGCTAAGTACACCATTGTTGCAGATTTAAAAGCTTGAATTTATTCAATATGATGAATGTTAATGAATCATCCATGGGTATCTTCTCTTTAACTTCATCTATGAGTAGCTAATTTAATTGCTAGGGGTGTATGCATGATTGAGGTTTAGAATGGATTGAATGTTGTTAATTTAGTTATAATTTAATTATAATGCATGAATCTAGTGTTTCCTCCAAGTTTGAATGTTATAATTAATGGTTGCAAACATTAGTTTACTTTTCTTATCTTTCTTTTTCTTGAAAGAGAGGAGTAAGATATGGATGAAGAAGCATTAGTGGGGAATTGGGTTATGTATATGTGGGGTTGTACTAGAGATAGTCAAAGCCTATTTTCATCATCCATTAAAGGGCCAAGGATAGAGATAACTCAGCTCTTCCTCAAGTTTTTGGTGGCTGATTGATAGTTGTGACTTTGGGGTTTGAGAAAACCCAAGGCAAATTCACCCAAGTGATTGAGAAACACCGGGTGTAGCCTTTGCCATTACTATTCATGCTATAATTGATACTTGAGACTAGCTAATTAACCCCAATCCGATCGATGACTCATCAAAAGCACATCCCTGGTTCATTCTCATCGCTTGCAGCAATCAGCCTTGCCTTGTTTTTTATTTGAAGTTAAAATTCTATAATTTACTCATTTTCCCCCAATTTTCCCTTGTTACAATATAAACAATGATGCATGCCGAATTGATTTATTTTACAACTTTTGGTTGATCGAGTTCAATTCTCTATGGGATTCGACCCCGACATATATTGAAAATTTATTTTGACAATGAACACTGCCACCTCCTTTAAAAGGAAGAGTTGTATTGAGTGTGATAGAAAAAATAGTGCCGTTATCGGAGAATTAAATGTGAATACCATTAGTTGTTGAGAATTCAATTTTGCTGTTGCATCTTGTGCTGTTTTCACATTGTTTTTGGTTTGCTGGTTGTCTAGGTGCATAAAAATAAGCTATCTCACATGGATACTAAGAGACACCAAAGCATCTTCATGTAAAAACTCTGCTCAATGGATGAATGAAATACAAAAAAAGAGCAGGAAAGAGATGCTATGTTAGTAAAAATTATAACTCAGATTGGGCTGATAGCAATGTGTTTGAGGGGTTCTCATCCAGAATGTCAAGGTACATTCCAAGGTTTACGACATTCTCGTGATGAGAATCAAGGTTGTAAATATGAAATTGCAGCTGAATTGAGAAGTTAGGAGAGTGAGAAGATCTCACATTTGAGAATTGAAAGCATGCTTGAAATGATTATGGAAAATGTGCTTTCCACTGACTCAGGGATCCGAGAATTGAAACATGATCTTTTAGAGCTCACTCAAACGGTAAAAGATTATTACATATGTGTTAGACACTTGGAAGATAGAATGAACCATCTAGCTTCTCAAATGAGATTGGAGATGAGTGTGAAGGAAAAGGAGCCTCTCATGAAAAATGTCAATCCAAGTCAAAAAAGACATTGATAAGTAAGACATAGAACAAGATATTGAGGAGATATTGTTCAAAGAGTCATAGAAGTCATACTCTTGAATAACATTGTTAAAATCAATGAAGGGTTAGAAGAAGCTTATCATGTTATAGCGGGTGTTGGGTCCTATCATTATCAACAAAAGAAGCTTGACCTTGATCTTAAGAATCGGAAAACTCTACCGTTACAACCCTCAATTCTTGAACTTCCGGTGTTAGAACATAAACCGCTGCCCTCACATTTTAAATATGCTTATCTAGATTTAGATGAAACTTTACCGGTGATCATCTCAGCTAGGTTAACCTAACAACAAGTAGAGACACTATTGGCAGTCTTAAAGAAGCACATTCGAGCAATTCGATGGACTATAGAAGATATAATAGGCATTCCCCTGACATTTGTACTCATAAGATCAACCTTCAAAAAGATTGCAACCCCTTAGTAGAAGATCAAAGACATTTGAATCCATCTATATAAGAGGTGGTTAAGAAAAAAATCATCAAATGGTTGGATGCGGGCGTTGTATATCAAATAGCTGATAGAAATTGGGTGAGTCTGGCCCAATGTATTCCTTAAAAGTGAGGGATCACCATGGTTCCTAATGAGAAGGAGGAATTAATAGTTATGCAGCCAGTCATTGGATGGAGAGTGTGCATAGATTATAGGAAGTTGAACTCATGGACCAGGAAGGATCACTTCTCAGTCCTGTTTATTGATCAAATGTTAGACCGACTGGCTAAAGAGAATATTACTAGTTTTTGGATGGGTATTCAGGGTACAATCAAATTTCGATTACCCCAGAAGACAAAGAGAGGACAACCTTCACATGCCCCTATGGGACGTTTGGATTTAAGAGGATGCTCTTTGGGCTTTGTAATGCTCTAGCTACTTTCTAAAGATGCATCTTGTCAATTTTCTCAGACATGGTGGAGGATACCATGGAAGTTTACATGGATGATTTCTCAGTTGTGTGAAATTTGTTCGATGATTGTTTGGTTCACTTGAATGATGTATTGAAAAGGTGTGAAGAAACAAATTAGGTTCTCAACTGGGAGAAATGCCATTTCATGGTGAAGGAAGGCATTGTGTTAGGGCATAAAATTTCTGAAAAGGGTATAAAAGTGGACCAAGCAAAGATTGAAGCCATTTCTTATCTACCTCCTCCAAAGATTGTGGAAGGCATAAGAAGTTTCTTGGGTCACACATGCTTTTATCGAAGGTTCATCAAGGATTTCTCCAAAGTGACTCACCCATTATTTCGGTTCTTATAGAAAGATGCCAAGTTTCATTTTGACAATGCATACATGAAGGCATTCTTTGACTTGAAGGAGAAGCTTATATCAGACCTATCATTATCACACAGAATTGGTCTAAGCCATTAGAACTAATGTGTGATGCAAACGGTGTTGCCTTAGGGACTGTGCTTGGGAAAAGGATAGAAAAGATCTTTCATCCTATATACTATGCTAGCAAGTCCCAGAATGATGCCCAAGCCAACTACACTGTGACAGAGCAAGAGCTACTTGAAGTAGTATTTGCCTTTGAGAAATCTCGATAATATTTGTTGGGGACTAAAGATGTGGTGCACACCGATCATGCAACACTTAGGTACTCATGACAAAGAAGGTTGCAAAACCCAAACTCATCAAATGGTGCTTATATTATAAGAGTTTAAATTTGAAGTCAAGGATAGGAGAGGGTGTGAAAACTAGGTTGTCGATCACCTTTCTCGATTAGAGGAGGATGGTAGGCTTGTTGGGGACAATGATATAGATGATGCCTTTCCTAATGAACGTGTTCTATCTACTTCTCATGATTTAGTAACTTTGTTTGCTGACCTTGCCAACTTTTTGGCTAGCAACTTGATGCCTGAAGGCCTAAGTTTCCAATAGAAGAGAAAGTTCATGTATGATATCCGCAAGTTTTATTGGGATGAATCATATCTTTTCCACATATATGTTGATGGCGTGATTCATCATTGTATCCCAGAAGTAGAAATGATACCTATCCTTAATGGATGTCATTCTCACCGGTTGATGGCCATATGGAATTATTAGGACAACAACAAAATTATTGCAATGTGGATTCTATTGGCCCACTCTTCATCACGATTCTCATGATTTTGTCAAGAAATTTCATTAATGTCAATGTTCCGGTGGTATCTCAAGGAATCATGAGCTTCCTTTAACACCGATCTTGGAAATGGAGTTATTTGATGTTTGGGGAATAGATTCACAGGACCTATCATAAGATCCTATTGAAATACTTACATTCTTTTAGCTATTGATTATGTGACCAAGTGGGTTGAGGAGGTAGCTTTAATAAACAATAAGGGAAGGAGCATGACTCATTTCTAGAAGAAACACATTTTCTCAAGCTTTGACAATTCGTGTGCCATAATCAGTGATGACAGGTCACACTTTTATAACAGGTTATTTGGAGCATTTCTTGTGAAGTATGGAGTGAAACACAAAGTAGCCATACCCTATCATCCTCAAACAAGTGGTCAAATGGAGGTATCCAATAGGGAGATCAAATCTATTTTGAAAAAAAAGTGAATGCCAACAAAATCGATTGGGCTAGGAAGTTAGATGATGCCCTATGGGCATACCGAACAGCTTATAAAACACCCATTGGCATGTGCCCTTACTAGTTGGTATTTGGAAAATCTTGTCATCTACTGGTAGAGCTAGAACACAAAGCAATGTGGGTCTTAAAAAGTCTAAGTCTTCGTTGGGGAAGGAAAATCCATTCAAGAGTTGGAAACCTTAATGTAATAGATGAGTTCTGGATGAGGGCTTATGAGAATGCCTGCATATATTAAGCTCGAATGAAATACTTCCATGAGCAGAAAATTTTGAAGAGGGAATTTGCTCTAGGTGATTGGGTACTTTTGTTCAACTCTAGGTTGCGATTTTTTCTAGGAAAGTTGAAATCAAAGTGGTCCGGTCCCTTTAAAGTGTTTCAAGTCTTCGAAAATGGAGCTATTGAGCTTGAAGGGGAAGATGGACTCAAGTTTAAGGTCAATGGGCAATGTGTTAAGAAATATTTTGGTGTTCCCAAGGAAATTGAGTTGATTGGAGTAACCTACCTTGATGAGCCTTAATGTCACGACTCGAACATAGGCTCGGATCGAGAAACGGGACAAGAAACCCCGAGAGACTCCAAGTCGACCCATGCCATGAACATAACATCTAACTCAAATATATTAAAGAAAAAGATCATCATAAATAACATAGTGGAAGTCTGAACATAACATCATAACTGAGTATATACATGAGTCTAGAGCTGAATACAAACTATGTTCGAAAATCCTCTAATACTGACGAGTTGATGGGACAAGACCCCAACTAACTCACTATAGTCCAAAAACTGAAATGACGAAATACAACTAATAGGAAGGGCCGTCGCAAGATGAGGACTCACCAAATGAGATTGAGAAGTGCTAACTCCAGAAGTCTGACTAGCGACGAGACTAAATTTGAATATCGGAGCCTGTATCATGAAACGGTACAATATAAAGTATGTGGTCAATACATGGAATGTACCGGGTATGTAAGGTAAGTAAAATCGTAGAAAGTAAAATCATTAAACATGCATAATATAAAACATAATCAAGATAATATTCTGAGAGTAAGGCTTGCATGATATTTTATGAAATGATGATCTGAGCATAACTAAACATCACAATTGAATCGAATGACCCAAAGCAAAAAACTGATAATCATAAGTAAAACTGAACACTGGGTCAAACCTGTTGAAAATATAATATCATGACTGACGCACATGCATAACTGAAATCATGAGGAACAATGGGAGACTTGTCATATAACCGACATTACCACGATAGAGCTTGCGTGGTCCCGACTATAACACTCAAGTGGGCAGATCCGTCCAAAGATTTTCTAGGGTTAAGGACGCTACCATGATATCGATAACAAGCTGAAGGCCCCTTGGGGGCAGGGGAAACTCACAAGGGAGGTCCCAAATAATATGAACATACCTATGTTGGCGCGTAGTTCAAAGGCATAGGTTTGACTGACCCATAGCCTACTCGGTGCTAGACACTACTCCCAAAAATATGCATATGCTCTCCATCGTTTTTCAATGAAGCTGACCATCTTCTAGTGACGAAGATGACTCATAACATACATGCATAAATCTTAAATCATAACATGAGGAGTCTTGGCTCAAACCATACAATAAGCTGAACATAATTGGGAATTTAGACTCCAAAACCTTGTGGTAAGCTAATTCATGATATCATAAAACATACTTGATCATATGGGCTTGCCCAACACTTAAACATGCTTGAAGTCAACTGGATTCACTTTGAAAACATGAACATAGACATGGGTAATTCAAAATCATGCTTTCTTCATAAACATCTCTTCATACTTGAATGCATCTCTCATGGATCTCAACTTTCATGGGCTTTCATGGATGGGCATTATAATTTAGAAAACTTGAAAACATAACTTATAATTTAAAACATTGTAAAATCTTCCCATTAATCAGGATTCAACATTCAAAACATGCTTAGATCATACCCATGATAAATACTAAGGAAATTCTCACATTGGTTAAAAACCCCATAGAATCGTCAATTAAAACATCATGAATTGAGAGGGAATTGGGAATGAGTGTGGACTATTGCACCCATTCATAACCTTACATACCTAAGGGGACCTGATTTCACAACTTCCTTGATTGCCCTATGAGAATTGAGGAAGAACTTTGAAGAAACTAGACTTGATCACCTCTCAACTCTTCTAAGCTTGCATGCATGAATCAGGATAGGCTTAGAATGACTTAATCCTTCTTAAAACACTCTATTCTGAGCTCAAAACAGTGTAGTTTGGGCCTTAGGAATATAGGAATTACAGAAAAGTCTTGAATAAACTCACAAGGAAAAACAGACTATCAGTCCCATAGCGGGACTGGACGAGTCGTGCCCCTGACCAAGACTCGTGGTCACCTATTGTCATGAACATGGCCAATTCTTTTTATGAGGATCACCATAAGGGACACCACGACTCATGGTGTACCCAACGACTCGTGGTTACCAGTCGTTGCCAACACTGCCGAAGTTCTCCAATCTTCACCCGACCTTTGACCATGGACCACCCAACGAATCATGGTGTTGACCATAACTCGTGGTCACATCCGTGGACAACTCCCAACTCAAGATTTCAACCATGGACACACCCCTCCCCCCTAGTCACTTAATGACTCGTGGTGTTCCTGATTGGTCACTAGACGACTCGTCTTGTGACCTAGTGCAGAAAATCCTATTTTTTCTGTTTCAACTCCTGGGTCTGATCTTAGGGTTTTCAGGGTATTACAATATCTCCCCCTTGGGAACATTCATCCTTGAATATGGAGAAACATATTGAAAAGCATAAAAATGCAATCATCATACTCAAATGCCAAATATACATGCTGAAAAGTGATGGAGTGAATGACTCTGATTTGAACTACAAGGTTGAACTGAGTTCTTGAATCACACATACATTCATTGACATGAAAGAAACTGGGGTATATGAGTTGAACATGAAACTGAATAGAGTACTAAGGATGAAACTGATACCTCAAGCTGAAACTTAGCTGGGAGGGAATAGATGAGGGTATTTAGCCATCATATCTGCTTCGGCTTCCTACGTAGCTCCCTCAACATGCTGATTCCTCAATAAAACCTTGAATGAAACTACTTCTTTATTTCTTAGCTTACGAACCTGATGATTCAATATTTTAACGGAAACCTCCTCATAACTAAGCTGTCTTTCACCTCTACGTTCTCCACTGGAACAACTAGAGCCAGGTCACCCAAACACTTCTTTAAGAGAGGTACATGGAAAACTGGATGGACTGAAGCTAATTCTGAGGGAAACTCCAACTCATATGCTACCTTGCTAACCCGTTTCACAATTCGGTATGGGCCAACCTAACGGGGACTGAGTTTCCCTTTCTTTTCGAACCTCATCACTCCCTTCATGGGAAATACCTTTAGAAACACCCAATCATCGACTTCAAACTCAAGTTCTCTCCTCCTCACATCCACATAGGACATTTGGTGACTCTAAGCTGTTTTCAACCTATCCCATACAAGCTTAACCTTCTCCATAGCCTCATGGACTGAATCTAGGCCTATAAATGTAGCTTCACTGACTTCAAACCAACCAATAGGTGATCAACATCTCCGCCCATAGAGAGCCTCAAACGGAGCCATCTGAATGCTGGAAGGGTAGTTGTTGTTATATGCAAACTCAATGAGAGGCAAATGATCATCCCAACTATCCTTAAAATCAATCACATACGCTCTCAACATGTCCTCGAGAGTATGAATAGTCCACTCCGCCTGACCATCTGTTTTCACCCTGTGAAATACTGTGCTAAGCTTGACCTGAGTACCAAGTCCCTTTTGAAATGACTTCAAAAACTGGGAGGTAAACTGAGTACCTTTATCTAATATGATGGACAATGGCACTCCATGCAATCGAACCAACTCCCGAATGTACAACTTAGCATAATCCTCCGCCGAATTGGTAGTTTTGACTGGTAGGAAATGAGCTTCTTTGGTCAACCTATCCACAACCACCCAAATAGAGTCATACTGTCGATGTGTGCGAGGCAACCCTATGATGAAGTCCATATTGATCTCCTCCCACTTACAAATAGGGATACTAATGTCTTGAAGCACACCTCCAGGTCTTTGATGTTCCACTTTCACCTATTGACAATTCAGACACTTAGCCACAAATTCTGCAATATCCTTCTTCATGCCATTCCACCAATAGACTTCCCGTAGGTTACAGTACATCTTCGTGGCACAAGGATGTATAGAGTATCTGGAACCATGAGCCTCGTGCAGCATCTGGTCTCTCAAATCATTGACATCCGGTACACACAAATGACCCTGATATCGGAGTACACCATCTCCCCCTTTGGAGAAGACCTCCACCTTCTGATTCTTAACAACTTCCTTTAACTTCGCCAAAATAGGATCCTCATCTTGCCTAGATTTAACATTTGTCACCATGGATGATTCTGATCCATTCTGAACAATAACTCCACCATCGATCGAGTCAACCAAACAAACCCCCAATTGTGCAAGCCGATGTACATCCTTCACCAACTCCTTCCTCCCATTATCTACATGGGACATACTCTCCATAGAGAGCCTACTAAGAGCGTCTGCTACCACATTAGCCTTTCCCGGATGGTAAATGACATATCATAATCCTTTAGTAACTCCAACCACCTCCTTTGACGTAGATTTAGATCCTTCTGGGTAAACACATATTATAGGCTTTTGTGGTCCATAAACAAATCTACATGGACCCCATATAGATAGTGTCTCCAAATCTTCAAGGCAAATACTACCACTACCGATTCGAGATCATGAGTTGGATAATTCCTTTCATGAACCTTCAACTGCCTGGAAGCATATGTTATAACCCTACTATGCTGCATCAATACACAACCAAGGCTGATCCTCGAAGCATCACAATATACCACAAATCCATTGGTACCCTCAGGTAGAGTCAATACAGGTGCTGAGTGAGTCGAGTCTTCAACTCTTGGAAGCTCTTCTCACAAGCCTCTGACCATTGAAACTTCACTTTCTTCTGGGTCAATTTGGTCAACGGTGTTGCAATAGATGAAGAAACCTCAACAAAACTTTGATAATAACTAGCTAAACCCAAGAAACTCCTGGTATCCAAAGGACTCACCGGTCTAGGCCAATTCTTCATCGCTTCTATCTTTTGAGAGTCTACCTATACATCCTCACTTGACACCACGTGACCCAAAAAAGACACTGAGTTCAACCAAAACTCGCATTTACTGAATTTAGCATATAACTGGTGATCCTTAAGAGTGTAGCACCACCCTCAAATAAGCGGCATGCTCCTCCTCGCTCCGATCAAAATGTCATCTATGAACACAATCACGAACATATCCAAATATGCTTGGGCACCCTGTTCATAAAATTCATAAAAGCTACAGGAGCATTCATTAGTCTAAAATACATACTACAAACTCATAGTGACCATACCGAGTCTCAAAGGCTATCTTCGGAATGTCACTCTCCCAAACCCCGAGCTAATGGTATCTGGATCTAAGGTCTATCTTTGAAAAGCACTTAGCACCCTAAAGCTGGTCAAACAAATCATCAATTCTAGGGAGAGGATACTTGTTCTTGATGGCGACCTTGTTCAATTGCCCATAATCAAGGCACATACGAAGGGAACCATTCTTCTTTCGGACAAAGAGAACTGATGCACCCCATGGGAATTTGATAGGTCTAATGAAATCCTTGTCCAAAAGGTCTTTCAAATCTCCTTCAACTCCTTTAGCTTAGATGGAGCAATTCTACAAGGAGGAATAGATAAGGATGCCTATCGGGAAGAAGGTCAATACCAAAATTGATTTCCCGCTCAGGAGGAATTTCTGGTAGATCATCTGGGAACACTTATGGATATTCACACACTATTGGAACTGACTGGATAGTCGGGGTCTTAGATGTAGCATCCTTAACCCTAACTAGATGGTACATGCAACCCTTAGAAATCCTCTTTCTAGACTTAAGGTAGGAAATGAAGTGACCTACAGGCACAAATGAACTACCCTTCCACTCTTGGACTGGCTCACCCAGAAATCTGAACTCTACTACACGGGTTCTATAATTGACTGAGGCATAACATGAAAACACCAATCTATACCAAGTATAACATCAAAATCGGTCATGGCTAACTCTACTAAATCTACTTAGGTGATTTTCTGAAGGACTGCGATTGGGAAATTTCTATATACCCATCTAGCTATATTTGAATCACCAATTTGAGTAGAGACTAAGAAGGGTTTTGATAAGATTTTGGGACTGACTCCGAAACTAGCAACATAGGGAGTAACAAAAGATAAAGTAGCCCCTGGATCTAACAATGCACATATATATATATATATATATATATATATCAAGTGGAATACTCATAACATTCTAGTAACTACATGCGGGGAGATATCTGCTCTTGACGGGATGCTAGGGCATAAAATCTATTTGGCACTGTCCGCCACCTGTACTAGTAGATGCCCCCTTCTTTGAGCTGAGTGTCTTGATGTTCTTTGAAGCTGGAGGCTGAGCCTCAGCCCCTATCATGAGCCTTTAAAGTTTGTTGGAGAATCTCTAAGCATATGTCCTAGCTTTCCATACTGAAGCAAGCATCTGAACCTACTAAGCATTGGCCCACGTGTCTTTGGCCATACGCTACACTCAAGAGTGCTGGTCTCTGCAGTGCTACTCGACCCTTCGAGCTTGATGTTCGTCCCCTCTAATCACGCACAATTTGGGTGGCACACTCATAGCAGAGCCACTAGGGTTGAAGATCTTTGATGAGACCACTAACGGTGCCCACTACACCTCTGCTGGGAGAATTCGAAGCTATCAGTTGGTCCTCTTGGCCTCCCCTCCCTGCTCACTCATCTATACCACCTCAATTCTTTGGGTGTACGGGACTATCAAGCAAAGTCAATTTCTCATAGTGAAGCATCGCTTGGTCAGCCAAATCCTTGACTAGGCGTCTGCTGCCCCATCATGAACCCCCAGCTCACTCGGGCTGTGATCCACCCAGCCATCTCAGGTGCAGATGAGTGAACTCCAAGACATACTCTTGAACTATCATCTTCCCTTGCTTTAAATTCATAAACTCAATCACTTTGATCTCCCTCATCTCTTGAGGAAGAGCTGATCCATAAAGCGGCATGGAAACTAATCCAAGGCGGTAGGGACTGCTCCAGCTACCCTACTATCCTTCCATTGCTTGAACAAAATATGCACAACCCCTTCAGGTACGAGGCTAAATCGGTGAACTCCTCCACAATCACCCCCATAATATGGGTGATCTTGAGAACCTACTCAACAAACTCATGTGGATTCTCGTCCACCTTCAATCTAGGAACTCGGGAGGTTCATTCTCACAAAATCGATAACTCTTTCCGCCGCATTCTAATTTTGAGGGACATGCGCTAGGACATGCGCTTCTACGGCTGTTGAATACTTAGTGGTCAAGGTCTGGGCTAACATCTTAATGGCTATCCTGAACTCGGCTTAGGAAACTAGCTCGGGTACATGCTCTTCATGGACTGGTGGGGCTTTTGGTGCCCATCTCTATTATCATCTTTTCCATGGCCATTCCTATTTGATTTCTCCCTTCCATTAACTCCGTAGGGAGGCATAGTTCTTCAAATGTGAATGCTTGAGTTAGAAGGATGAACCATTTCATCATGACTTAGATCATGAAAGAGAACATTTCCTAAACGTTTCATGGCCTCTCTTGTCATAAGTGTGGCGTGCTTCATACCCATGAAAAGACTCTACTTAACGCGACTTTCGGACCCTAGGACACTTCAAAACCTAATGCTCACGATACCAAGTTTGTCGGGCAGACATAGGCCCGAGATCAAGACATGAGGCGAAGAACCCAGAGGCTCCAAGTCGACCCATGGCATGAACATAACATCTAACTCAAACATATTAAAGCGGAAGATCATCATAAATAACACTGAAGATTACAGAACATAACATCTGCATGAGTACATACACATGAGTCTAAATTTGAAATACAAACTATATGGAAAACCATAATACTGACAGTTGATGGGACAAGACCCCGACTAAGTCACTATAGTCTAAAAGCGAAAGATGGAAATACAGGCGATAGGAAGGGCCCTCGCAGAATGAGGACTCACCAAGCATTGTGAGAAGTGCTAACTCGAAGTCTAACTACTTGCGGGGCGATGCAGGATATTGGAGCTATATCATGAAACGATACAACACACAGTATGCGGTCAATACATGAAATGTCTCTTGAGTATGCAAGGTAAATCAAAATCATTAAACATGCAAAATATAAAACATAATCGAATGAATTCTTAGAGTAGAAGACTTGCAAGCTATTTTTCATTAATGATTTGAGCGTAATTAAACATCACAACTAAATCACCAACTAAGCTAGAAAATGATAATCATATGTAAAAACAAACATTGAGCCAAAACTGCTGAAAACATAATATGCTGAGCGTGTACATGCATATTGAAATTATGAGGAACTATTAGGAGAATCGTGCTTATAATCGACATACCACGATAGAGCCCACTGGTCCCAACTATCACACTCAAGTGGGCGAGTCGTCCAAAGCTTTGTCAAGGATAAAAACGCTACCATGATATTGATATCAAGTGAAGGCCTTGGGGGCGGGTGAACCTCACAAGGGAGGTCCCCGAATGATACGAACATACCTACGTTGGTGCGTAGTTACGAGGCATAGGGTTGAGTGACCCTTAGCCCAATGGAGGATAGACATTACTCCCAAAAATATGCATATGCTCTCCATCATTTTTCAACGAAGCTGACCGCGTCTAGTGGTAGAAGGCGACTCATAACATACAAACATAAATCTAAAATCATAACATGAAGACACTGGCTCAAACCATACCACAATTGTTTATTATTAGGAGTCTAGACTCCAAAACCATGTGTGCTAATTCATGAAATCATAAATCCTTTTGATCATATGGGCTTTCCACAATACTTAAACATGCTTGAAATCAATGGATTCACTTTAAAACATGAACATAGACATGGGTAATTGAAATCAAACTTTCTTGAGAAACATCTCTTCATACTTGAACACATATCTCTGTGGATCTCAACTTTTATGGGCTTTCATGGATGGGAATTTCACAATTTAAAACTTGAAAACATAATTTATAATTTAAAATATTGTAAATCATACCCATTAGTCATAATTCAACATTCAAAACATGATTAGATCATACCCATTGATAAATACTTAGGAGACTCATTGGGTAAACCCCATAGAATCATCAATTAGAACATCATGAATTGAGATAAATTGGGCATAGGTGTGGACTATTGTACCCATTCTGTATACTCCTTACACGAGGGAACTGATTCACAACTTCCTTGATTGCCCAATGAGAATTGAGGAAGAACTTTGAAGAACTAGACTTGATCACCTCTCAACTGTTCTGATCTTGCATGCATGAATTAGGATAGGGCTTAGAATGACTTAACTCTTCTTAAAACACTCTATTCTGAGATTAAAATGATGCTTAGTGGCCTTGAAACATAGGAATTATGGAAAAGCCCTTAATAAACTCACAGGGAAAAACATGGATTTTAATAAGCACCACACACAATGGCCAGCTCCCAACTCAAAATTTCAACCATGGATGGAGCCCCTCCCCACAGTCACTTAAAGGCTCGTGGTGTTGTTCTACAACAGGTCCTTTGGATGACTCATCCTATGACACAGTATAAGAAAATTGTTTTCACTCTTTTAACTCCCTAGAGTCAGATCTTAGAGTTTTGGGGTATTACACTTAACAAAAGAGATATATGTCAAGTCGCGACATTAAATTAAATGCTTCTTAGGAGGCAGCCCAAGTATTCCTAGTTTCAGTAGCATTTCACATTCTTGTTTTTTTTTTTTTTTTTTGTAGGATGGATTGGATTATAATAAGTGGAAGAATACATGGGATAGTATACGCGTAAGACTGGAAAACACCTGAGTGCATACCTTAGAGCATCAGAAGGCCGAGGCACAGCTCGAAGCCGGTAGACTTGGAAAATTTTATTATGTCTGCGTCTCACCTGAAACATAGGTTTGGATTCCACTGGAGACATAGGTCTCAGTGAGTCCAAGCTAGAATACCTATAAAAATCATGAAAATAGAGGTAACACATGAGACACATAGAAATGAAGGTACATACCCCAAAACTGCAGGTCTACCATAAATTCATAATAGTGAACTGGGAAGAAAAGAGGCCACCTGCATAGCTGTATTTCGCAGGTTCAATCTGCGGTACAATAGGTGCGGCGCAAGCAACGAGTATGAAATAATTTTAAAAATGTTGACCCCCAACTTGCATTAACCGATCCATTGACCAAACCTGACCCACGGTCGACCCATGCCTTTAAACTGCCCACTTCGCAAACTTTTTTCTACACTATTTCTCCATTTCTCCAACTCCCCAACTACTACTACACCTTCCCATATTTTCCCATTAATTCCACCTTAAAACCCACCAATCCCTTCACCTCATCCATTCCTAAAGCCCACCATTTTACCACCTATTTTCTATCATCACCTCTCATTTCAAACACACATAGAAAAGAAGAAAACAAGGTTTAGAGGTCGGCTACCTTTGAAGGAAAAAAGTTCTCAAGTTTCAATTTCTCTTTACCACTCACTTTATTTGGTATATATCCTTGATTTTCATCTTTGATTCTTGAACTTTCATGATATATGTAGTCTAGAAAGGTATGGCCTTTATTTTCCATGACCCATGTTTTCCCCCACTTTCCATTACACGTTCTTCATATTCATAATGAAATTTATGTTTATGGGTGTTGTGGGCAAGCTTGAAATTGCAAAATTAGTGGGTAGAAAGTATTGTTTTTGTGATATTATACAACTTTCATGTGCACTTATACTTTGAAGGCTTGTAGTTGGGGTGAAATCTAAGTAACTCACTTTGCTTCAAGATGTATGATTTTCTGATGATAGATAAACGTCTTTCTTAAAGGAAATCTGTCATTTCTTATTTTATGTGTTGAGATATAGATGAAACATGATAAGATGGGTAGAATAGCCATTAAAATATTGATAACTTGTTGAATATGGGTTAGAGTGGTCACTCGATGTTTATCGATGATAGATGGGGTCATGTCCGTCTTAAGGAAGTCGTTGAGTGGTCAAAATGATTTAAAATGTGTTGGTGACTGTTGATCAATCTCTCATGAGAAAAGTCTAGTACCCGTTAGATGTGTGGAAATTGTAGAACATGCAAGGACTTTTATCCACTATTGAACAGCTTATGGCTCACGGGCGAAATGCACGTATGGTTCACACGCACTACATTTGTGGACGGGAGGGAGTCACGGATAGGAATTTCCAGCCTTCAGGGAGTCGGGGTGGCCGGGATCAGCGGGGATAGTCCTCGAGGATCACAGTACGGCATCCCCTGCGGGCGTAGGCCACCAGATTTATTGGGTGCAGTAGGGTAGATCAAGGGCCTCAGGTTCGGTGTAGGCCCAAACCGTGCTTATGCACTGCGGGCGACGAGTCCAGTCGTCACCACATGTTGTGACAGGTATGTTGAACATTTACTCTCATCCTACTTATGTGTTGATAGATCCGGGGATCCACCTTGTCCTATGTTACACCATTGATTTTCAGAAAGTTTGTTATGACGGAATTGCTTGGTGACCTTTCTTAGTGTCTACACCCGTTGATAATCTATTATATCCAGAAGGGTCTATCAGGGGTGTACAATAGAGGTTGCCGATCATCGGACTATGCCGGACTTGATAGAGCTAGAAATGGTTGATTTGATGCCATTATAGGTATGGATTGGCTAGCTCCATGCTATTCCAATGTCGAATGTTGGACCAAGATTGTCCGATTCCACTTTCTAGAAGCGATGGGAGTGGAAAGATAGTACAGCCACATCAAAAGTGAGGTTTATTTCCTATCTTGGGGCGAAAATTGATGGGTGCATTATCATATTGTCGAGAGTTCGGGGATGTTCGGGCGGGGCCTCCGACCCTTGAGTCTATTCCAGTGGTTAATGAATTTCCCAACGTATTTCTAGATGAGCTTCCTGGTATTACCCCAAAAATTGATTTTGCAATCGATCTATTACCGGATACTTAGCTATATCTATTCCCTCCATAACCGGATGACTCACGGTGAGCTTAGAGGCAAAGGAACAATTGAGGATTTGCTAGACAAGGGCTTTATCGGGCGATTACCTCACCATGGGGTCGCAGTTCTATTTGTGAGGAAGAAGGGCTGGCTCCCACCATATATGTGTAGATTATCGGCGATTGAATAAAGTCACTATCAAGAATAAGTACCCGCTTCCCCAAAAAATAGACGACTTGTTTGATTAGCTATAGGAAGCAGTATTTTCAAAGATTCACTTAAGATCAGGATATCACCGCGTCACGGAGTTACCGTGAAGAGATATTTCAAAGGCGCGCCCGAGGACCAAATACGGCCACTTTGGATTTAGTCATGTCCAACCGTGCGACAAATGCCCCAACGAGTGTTCATGGACCTGATGAACAACATTTTCATACACACCTGAGACCTGTTAAGTGATAGTATTTATCGATGATATTCTAATGTACTCCCGCTCAGAGCGAGATCACCCGAGATCATCTACGGCAGTCTCCCGAGATTCTCAAGATACATGACTATATGCAAATTTTCTAAATGTGAAATTTTTTTAATTTTTTTAATTTTTTTAATTTTTTTAATTTTTTTATTTTTTCATTTTAAAATAGAGGAAGTGAAAACATAGCCTATACCTACCACTCCGTCCAGTACGTAGTTTCTGAGGTTATGAATTATTACGAAAGTTCGTGGAAGGATTTGCTAGCAACACCTTTAACCAAATTGGCGCGGAAAATGACAACATTCCATTGGTAGAAGCATGTGACAGAGCTTTACCGGGAACTAAAGAGCAGTTATCGGCACGGTGCTAGTGTTTACCATAGAGTAGAGGTTATGCGGTCTGGCCGCTTCGGGTGTTTGGTTAGGATGTGTTTGATGCAGCATGGTAGGTGATTGCCTATGCTTCCGGGGACAGGCACAAGGAAGCATGAGGAAGAACTACCCTACCCATGACACGGAGTTAGCCACGGTGATTTATACCTTGAAAATATGGAGACACTACACCTTATGGCGTCCGCCCAGAATATTTTCACTAATCTGGAAATACTGCGGTATATTTCACCGAAAGAGTTGAATCTGCGGCAGCATCGCGGATTTGGAGCTGTTAAAGGATAATGATGTGAATATTTTATATCACCCGAAAGGCTAATGTTATGTGAGATGCCCTTAGTCGCAAATCCATGAGGCTTTGGCATATTTACGGCCTTAGGTAGGAGTTGGCAGAAAAATTGCATCGGCCTAGCCCAGTTAGCATTCATATAGTGAGTCAGGAGATAATGGAAGCCGGTAATCCAGAATGCCGTTGTCATGTTGGTTGTATGAGAAGCGAAAGAAACGATAGTATGAAGATACTAACTAGTTCATTTCAGAGAAATAGGGTCGTGAGGAAAGTGACCCAGTTTCTGCAGCCAACCAGGGCAGTTTTGAGATATAGGGATCGCCTCAGGTCTGAGACGTGGCGAGGCTTCGCGAAAAAATTATGGTGGTACACTATGCCCGTTGCTCTTTCCATCAGGTTGACAAAAATGTACCATAACGTAAAAGATTTCTTGGTGGTCGCGAATGAAAAAGGGATATTAGCGAAATTCGTAGCTCATTGTCCCCAGTGCCCAAGGTGAAAGCTGAACATCCAAAACCAGGCGGACTGACACAGAATATAGTCGTGCCTTTATGTAAATGGGAGCGATTAATATGGATTTTGGTAGGGATTTTCATTGCCATGCGTAAATATGATTCTATCTAGGTAATTGTTGTGAGTTGACAAAATCATCTCACTTCTTGCCGATGAGGCTCTTCTGACCCGAAGATTATCTTTGAGTTGTATATTAAATAGTCAGGTGCATGGATTTTCTGTTGTCAATTATCTCCGATAGAAGGGTGTAGTTACAGCTAAATTTTAAATCTTTTCAAGGAGCTAGGGATGCAGTTAACTGGCGCAGCACCATCCTCAAACAAACGGGCGAGCGAACGTACAATCCAAACGCTCGAGATATGCTACGGGCGAAGGGTGTGACAAGATGGGCCTTATCACATTCGCCGAAAAGGTGGTCGAGTGGCTTTATGAATTTATTTACCTCAAGAATTAGAATCCGTTTCACCCATTTTTCATGTATCAATCTTTGAAGTGCATAGGAGATCCCTCTCGGATTGTCCAGTCCAAAGGCGTCAAAATAGCGAGGTTAGCTTATGAAGAAGCTCCGGTAGCCATACAGATCGGTAGATCATGAGACTAAGAACTAAAGATGCTACTTCCGTTAAAGTGTTATGGCGAAATAAGAACCGAGAGGAGATGAACTGGGAAGCAGAAGATGATATGAAAACCAAATATCCTCAGTTATTTCAAACTTAGTGGTGACTAGAGGTATGTTGTTGTTGTTGTTTCATAAGTTTCATTATATACATATATGTGAGATAATTGATTTGATCTATTATTGTAGAAATGAATGCCATATTGTGTTACAGTACCTGTATTGACTTTCTACATTTCGGGGTTTTGGATAGTCCATATTACGGGGAGACTGCGCAAAATTTTCGAATAAGTAATTGCAAGAGTTAAGGTTCTTGCAAGCGAAGTTAATATTCGAGGGCATGAATGTTCTTAAGGGGAGGATGTTACACCGTAAGTTTCTAACATTTAGTCGGCATATTCGTATGTTGGTTGAGAGTTTTAGAGTGCCATACGTATGTGAAAGGGCCCGAGGAGAAAGGGCGAGCGAGTGCAAGTGGGGATTTCACGGGATAAGGCCAAACCAAGTTTGCCTAGAGGGCAAAGTGGCACGGAGCAGCCCCTCCAGTACCCAGTGGCACGGAGCGGGAATCAACGCGATGGGAAGAGTGTCATTTCCTTGTCTGTTGCCTCAAGTATATAAAGGCCTCACACTTTATAAGTTAGATCATTATTACAAATCACGGCCAGAACAGAGGAAACCGAGAGAAAACATTTGGAAATCGTCCGATTACGCCGCTCATTGCCCGTCCAAATCCAAAATTAACTCCGGGTATTGAAGTATAAGGCTGCGAGGGCATCGCTACGAAGTTATTTTCATAAAATACACCCGGCGAATCCTTCGTCCACGGCCGAGCTTAATTTTATGGAATTGTTCCAAACTAGGTGTCAATATGATCACATGCCTAAAGTAAGTATTTCTCCTTCTAGATTCTTTGAGAAATTACGAGTTCTTGATCATCTTTCGATAAGTTGAAGTATAGTCGATATATATATATAAGTTGTCGTTTTATTTGAATATAGTAATAAAGTAGCCCTACTCTTCAGTTAATATGATTGCGGTTGAGCGGGGAAGTTGAACACGAGCCTAAACTCGCCGATTGAGCGGTAAACAATGAGCAGCGAGGCTGTATTGGGGCATTTCTTTGGCAAGTTAGTTTGCTTCAGCATAGTAGTCGGTATGAATCCGATGGCTTATGTCGAGTATGTTATCATGTCTGAATTGTTGTTGTCAATTGAGGATCGTAATTTGTATTTTTTTGGGCTGAATTATCTTGTACAACTTTCGTGACCATCTTGAGTTGTGTTACATGTCGCCGCCGCGAAAGCAAGGTGCGTCGCTCTGGAAGCGGCATGCCGTCGCCGCGGGATGAAGATGGGGATCCAGTCCTCATATCTTTACGTAGTTGTCCTTATACACACCGCCAGAGCATTTACGCACGAGGTGTAGATATCGTCCTCCTGGACACGAGACACAACTACGGTCGAGGCGGGCCCAGGTTTGTAGACCAAGGGGATCGACGGGGACGCTTATAGGTGGTAGTTGACTCAGTATGACTGGACATAGGTATATAGATTGAGGTTTACTCACTAGGGCTAATGGGGCCCGGTGGGTTGTGCATTGCTGATTTACCTTCGGCTTATGGGAGCTAGGTAAGGTTTATGTTTGCTTGAATTCATGATAGTTGAATAGTAAAGTACCTCGTTTGTCAGTATGACCCACCCTCCTTATTCTGATTGTTTATACAATTTCACTACTTGATCATCTTGATCCATTTTCTTTACTTCGATTGTGATTCTATTTCCTTACTTTTCCAGTGTTTAAAGTTACTACCTTACATATTGTACACAGTAAACACGACGCCCTCTTCTAGGCGCTGCATTGCCACTGCCAGTGCGAGATAGAAGAAGATGGAGTCCTCACTTAGTTCAGTCGGCCGTATAGAGCCGTCGGTTCCCTTCTTAGGAGCTTGTGTGATAGAGGTTTACTTCTTTTGTTTGTATAGTATGGGTAAGAGTCGGGGCCTTGTCCCGACCATCTTATTACTCCCTAGAGGCTCACGGTGTGTTACTTCACTGTGGTTAGATGATATCGACCGTGTGGGGCCCATATATGTTTTGGGTATGTGTATTTGGCCGTGTGGGGGCTGTTTAGGCTGTTGATTGGTGGCCTTGCAGGTCTTAGTTCGGTTGCTTGTCGATTTTACTTTTGATTTAACAACTAGATATCATGGTGGCCTTGTCGGCCCGCATAGGACTCCACCATGTTGTTTGTCTACAGTTGGTATTTATTTCTGCAGTGTTATGACCTTCCCATGGCGGGAGGTTGTGTTTGTAGCCGCTATATAGCCAGCTTTTTCTTGATTCTAGAGTTAGTCATTGGAAGGTTCTTAGGCTCGGTATTTCAATGATTCGGGTACTAGTAGGAGCACGAGGTTCCGATCATACCTCCCAAAGCGGAAGTGATAGTGGAGACAGTGAAATGCCAGAAAGATTGCTAAGGCTACTGAATATAAGAAGGCAAAAATTAATTAGGCTTGGGCGTTCGTGAATATGGCGGCAAGCGCCGTGCTTAAATTGCTAGGAACCTTTGATTAGGGGTAAAAATGTCTAGTACGGAAAGAGGGGATACCCTACTTTTGGATATATTCTAGAGAGAAGTACTTTCTGTACCCATAAATTCTTAACTTTTAGCTTTTAGAACATTCTCTTGGTAGAAGAAGAAACTAAGAATTCTATTGGTAAGTGAAAAGAATTGTTTTCTTTTCTTCTCCTTCTTCCTCCATAGCAAAAGTACTATCGACATTGAAGTTTTTTGTTGAATTTGATTTTGCTACTTGATCATTAGGCAAATAGCATGTCCAAGTACTTTATAACTTAGTTTTTCCTTGTTTAGCTATTATCTATATACATTCTCATGTGATTTATATAAATGTGAATATATACACTAACCAACATGATTAGTTCTTGTCTTGTAGGTTTACAATGAATTTGAGGAACTATTCAATGAGTTGGTGAAGTGGAGGCATAGAATCAGTAGAGCGCGAAGTGAAGGCGGCAAGGAGGGTGCGCGAAGCATTCCCTGCGGCGTTGACAACGTGCCACGGTAGCAGGCTGCCATGCGACCATGGCGTGCCACGCCCACGTGCGAAGCGGCGGGCGAGCGGGCTCAGCGCGCAACCAACGTGCCCGCCCAGTTTTTGCGCAACGAAGGAAAACCAACCTTGGCTTGCATGACGGCGTGTCACGCCGGCTGCGTTGACTTTCAGCGGTTTGGCGTGGGAGGCAATTTCAGGAAGAGCCTCCGCGTTACCTCCGTGTCATGAGCCTGTAACATGGCTCCCACTGGTGACACGGAACTGGCCCCCATGCCGGAATATTTTAGACACCTCATTTTACTATAAATAGGTCCCTTAACTCCAGTGGAGACACGATCTTATTTTTCTAAAAACCACGAAGAGAGGTCACGGTGCATTAGAAGAACCACTTAGGAGTGAAGGAAGTGGGAGAGAACTCACCTTGGGTTTGTAAAATTCCTCTTCTCTTCTGCAATTTTATTAGTAAGTTACTTTAACAACGTTTTCACCTAATTATACAAACATGAGTGTTTAGAACCCTTCCTCTAGGGTTGAAGCCACAAGATATGAGGTGTGATTTTGCAATTTGTTTTGGAATTACATTAGTTGATTGTTGTTTTTGTCTTGGGTCCCGGATTGTTTGTTTTTAATGATTGATCACCATGAAAACATACACGGTAGCAGGCATATGCTTGAGAAAGCATTTACCTAGGTCGAGAACATGGATGTGAGGAGCATGTTTGTATCTCATGATATAATTTTGTGTTAGGATAGAGATATACCCTAACGCCTTGCTTGGATTGATAAAATGGGATTATTTAGAGACCGACTTAGGTTTATCCTGCCACTCAAAGTAGTTGTGAGGCTAAGTTGGTCAAATGATTAGTGCACGAAAGTCTAATCATTTCCACATCAGCTTTCACAACGCAATTGATCCTTACAGACGCTAGAATTGGCATCCTGCCACGGTCACGTGAGGCTAGTTATTAGATGTTTACATAGAAATCGAAAGATAAGAACATTAATTCTAATTTTTGTGAGGCGACAATCGATAGTTTCATACTTAAATCATTTGCAAAATCGTAGTATCAGCATGATTATCTGGTTTAACTCTATGTTGCTACTAAGTGAATTAGAATATTTCGTTGACCATATTTAGACTTAATTAAGCCTTCTCAAAAAATTCTAGAATCAACACTTGCGAAAGTTTAGAAAGCTATCACCATCAGACATTAGTTACCTGAATTGGTCAAGTTCATGTGGGTTCGACATTCAAGTTCTTAAAAAGAGCCACTATATTACTTTGACCCGTACACTTCTTCAGTTGAACACTCTCCTATTATTGAATTTAATGAGTTACATTTATAAATCTTTTTGAATTTCTTGACTATGAGTGGCTAAATTATTAACTAGAGGTGTGTGGTGATAAATGCTTAATTAGAGTTAGGTATTGCTAGAGTCATCTCAATATTGTTTAATTGATGTAAATCTATTAAATTCTCTCTAATCTATAATTGAAGATCCGTTGTTGTTGATGTGGGTCTAATTGTTCTTTACTTGGATTTTTTCCTTGCAAAGAAGAATTGAGTATTGAGAGAGAATTTAATGGTGGACATGGATGAGATTGTGAAATTGGGGTAAAATATGCAAAATTTCATTCTCGCTCTTAATTAATAGGTAATAGCTAGGTAGTATTATTAATCCAAATCTGTCGGGTTGATTTAATGGTGCCTAGGTGTTTTGAAAGAACCTCTAGCAAGAGGTATTTGCAGGGATTGAAAAACATCAAATACCCACTCCACGTGGTTATTACAAATTGAACTTAACAAGAGATGACCTAAGCATAGCCGTGTTGAATTTAAGCATATTATCTACCCACCTCTAATTATTCTACACTACACCTCTAGTATTTCACATTATTATCAACAACCTTGGTCGTTTTGCTATCTTAGTTAATCAAATTAGAAGTTATATTCTTTTGTAAATCTCAATCTCCCCCAAAATGTTATTTTCAAGTGGTGCAAGCTAAATTCAATTTCTCAACTGATACTCGTGCATATCATTCGCTAGTCCCTTTGGCATTCGACCCCAACATCTATCAGTATATTTATTTTTATACATTGACCATTTATGCTCTTTGTACGAAGAGTATATTTTGGACATTATAAAAAATGGCTTCTTAGCTGGGGACTAGCACTTGCTACTCTTGTGTTGATTGTTAATTTGAATTAGTCTTGCATCATAAGTGTTGACATAAAGTTTGTTGTTCTTATTAGGATAAAGTTATATGAGTCATCATTCATAAGCACGAGATAGCTCAGTGGACGGTAATATGGAGCATGAGGAATATAACTTGGTGATGCCCGAAGTGGCAGGAGCCATTCGCCCACTTACGGTAGGGAATGCCGTGTTCCACATCACAAGTACAATGCTACATTTGCTACAAATGAAAGGACTATTTGGGGGAAAACCATGTGAGGATGCAAATCGTCACTTGAGGAATTTCTTGGAGATATGCCAACCTTTCAACATCACAAACATAAGTCAAGAATCTAACAGGCTAAGTCTCTTCCTGTCACGACCCGAACATAGTCTCAAATCGTAACACGGGACAAGGAGCCCCCAAAGACTCCAAGTCGACCCATGGCATGGACATACATCTAACTAAATATCAATAAAGCGGAATACTTAGCATAACGACATAGCGGAATGATAAACATGACATAACATAGAAGCGGAACGTACTACATTTATAACAGTTGAATACTACATTTAGTATGAAAGCCTCTAATATGTCTGATGAGTTGATGGGACAAAACCCCCAACCAACCCAGAAAGTCAAGGAAACCAAACATGAAAAGATAACTGATACCAACTGGTCCTCGTAGAATGAAGACTTACCAAGAGCTGGATGCAAATCTCCGAAACAAGCTAATGACGGTGCTAGGTCTGAAGATTTGAGCTTGTATCATAAAACGATACAACATAGAGTATGTGTTCAGTACTTGAAATGTACTGGGTATGCAGGGTAAGTAAAACCGCTTAGAAAAGTAAAATCATTTAAAACATGCATAATATGAACATAAACAAAATAAGAGTCGGAGAATAGGTCTTGCATGCATCCTTCTGAAAATATGATCTCAACATAACATAACATCATAACTGAATCGACTGACCCAAGGCTGAAATCTGATAATCATACATGAAACTACACATTTGGGTCAAACCTGCTTTAGAACATATATAGACATGTATATCATGAATGATGAATATGCATGACTAAAATCATGGGCAACAATGGGAGACTCGTCTTTAACCGATATACCATGATAGAGCTTACGTGGTCTCAACTATCACACTCAAATGGGTAGAGCTGTCCAAACCCTTGCTAGGTCTAAGGACGATACCATGATATTGATATCAAGCTCGTGGCCCAATAGGGCAAGGGATATCTCACAAGGTAGGTCCCGAAGTAATATATCGAACATTTTCCCTTAAGCAAATTGGTTCCCTAGGGTCTCATCTC